>JZKD02S0688815.1:119732-131104 GCA_000966675.3 Picea glauca
AACCTACCCCCCCTCCAAGCTAACCACCTTCATTTACTGCCCTCGCTCCCCTCCGACACCTGTCCTCCACTCACATCACCCACGCGCCTATCCCCTTTCCATTTTCACATCTCTCCCTCTCACCTCCCAACATGTGTTTATGTATTTACTTGCTTAGTTCTTTGATATAGATGAATGATAGGTAGATCTGTTGTTTCTTTGTGCTTAATAATGAGAGTAAATGATGGATTTGACATGTGTGAATGTGTTTAGTGCTTGAATCTACTAGATCTGATATGTTTCATCATGCTAAGTGTTGCTAGATGCTAGATCTGGTTGAATACTGTGATGCTCTGTAATCAGGGTATTTACCTGCGAAGTAGATACTGGTTAAACATTGATGAACTATATTGCTAAGTGCTTTGTCAAAGTGTTACAATAATAGATATGTGTCCCAGCTAAGGTTGCAGACACTGGAGTCCTGCAACCACCCCTGCCTCTACCTCAGGTGAGACTTCATCTGATTCGCAGTTGTTGCCGAAAGGGATGATAGTTAGGGTTTTTTTGGTGCATTGTTGTAGCATTGAACCCTGGGTCTTCCCCTGTGCCAAAAAATGGTTCTGTTGCCGGGACCTGAAACTGTGATTGTTGGGCACTGAGGAAAAATGAGATTTTTGTGAAGATCTGACCTGAAACTGTGAAATCTCTGTGCGTAGATCTGTTTCCCTAGTGAACAACATCCTACCTAGTCTATGAAAGCTCTATGCTAAGAAAAGAAGTCTGGTATGAAGAAAAGAGGTAAGATCTGTAAGCTTTGTTCTTTGTTAAAAGTAAGATAAGTGGAAATTTTTGTTTCAAAAGTATGGATCTGGGTATGTTTGATAAAAAAATTCCTAGCTTGAAAAGTAGGGCACAACAGAATGAAAGAAGGTTTGATTTGAGTAGATTTGATAATAATAGTGAAATATATATTATACCTATGCATAGAAAGAATGTTTGGACTAAAAAATGGATGTTGGATCCTAGAAAGAAGTTTTTGCAGGTTAACTATTATGATCATAGTGGGTAGTATAGGAAAGGTTGGGGATCATTTAAGAGAAAGAGAGGATTAACCCTTTGTTACAGTTGCATAAGACTGGGTCATCTGAATAAGGAATGTCCTGGTAAAATACCTAGTTGTCTTTGTTGTAAATCCTTGGACCATGAAGTTTGGATTGCCCTAGAATGATTTCCAAGCTTGAAAAAATGAATATGGAACAAGTAGACGCTAAGAAAGGTCAAGAAACTAAGACCTTGGCAGAACCTAGAAGGAATTAGAGACTGTACTATTACAGATGAAAGAAACCCCAAATGACCACCGAGATACTAATCTATCAGAGATCTTAAAAGAGAAAGAGAAAATAGAAGTAAGAATAGGAAACTTCAAAATTGACTGTGTTCTAGATAAAGAAACACAAGTGAATGTCATGACAAAAAGAACTTGGGAATATATAGGAAAGCCTGCTATGATTCCTTCATTGGGAGGAATAGGATTTTTTAGAGGAAAACTGATAACCCTATGTGGAATACTTACCCAGATATCTATAAGTACCCATGGAACTTCGAAAAAAGAAGATTTTGAGGTTGTTAAATTTATTGAGAATAGTGCCCAGTTTTTTATGTTACTAGAAAAACCTTGGATTGAAAAGGATTAGGCCAGAAGGAAAGAAGAAGAATTCTTAGAGTAGAAGAAGCAAGAATTAAAAGATTTCATGATCACACAATTGATTGAAGAATAGAAGAACAAATCGAAGCTATTTAGGACCAGAGACTTGGATGTCGAAGTTGAAAGGACACACAAGGACTTGAGACACCTATCTGTACAGAAGAGTAGAGCATCTACCCCAGCTAGAGAAGAAGCATTACATGTTCACCCTATGAAGGAATCTCAACAACGCAAAGTTACTATGCCAAAATAAGACAAGAATCAGAATAGAAAGCGGAATAATGAGATGAATATCACCGGGAAAAAGTCTAGAAAGCTCAGCAAGAAGAGAGAAAAGATTGAAACATTAGAGAAGGTTCCAGAGGGAACTTCACAGAAGGAAAGTTTGCAAAATTGGAACTTCGTCGGGATATCAGAACATCGTCACATGGCACTTTTCCATGGCGAAGAAATATAGTCATTGGAAACAATATAATCATTAGACCGACGCCACGAACGGTTAGAATGACATTTATGGTTAGAAATCCCACCATCAGACCATTGGGACTACACCAGAATGGGCAAAACTGAATTAGTGAAGTCTTCTCACCCGTTGGAGAGATTCATTACGGTGTTTCCTTCTTATTCCATTGACTATTGCACTAAGAACACTTTTGTGAATTGTAATAGAGAGAACTCATTGCTACTGCGCCGTGATTAGTAAGATCAACACCAGTTCTATTGTTTTTCACATTCATTCATCCATCCAATCTAAGAATGTATGTCAAATGATCTCAACGCCGTGGAGAAAATCGTCGAATAAGTTCTCATCGATCTTATGGCCGAGAAAGTAATGTCTGCAAGTATTCAAGCATAACCGAAGAGAGGAGTCCAACCCTCTCTATTAACCACTCGTGGATCCATGCCATCCTGAGTCATCACAGAAAAGAGAACCAAGCACAGAGATGACCTAGTAAATGTGAAGTTGATCCTGACCATACTACCTAAATACATCCTGCCTATGCCCGACGCGGTGATTCATGATAGTGTGTCGAGAGATTTTGAGTACACCATGGTTACTGCGTACCTCCCGAAGGGGATACACGCAGTTTGAGCACAGCAGGACAAGATCGCAATGTTGAAGTTCAGTGACTTCAACCTAGGAAATCTCAAGAACCATAGTATGCTCACCCCGTATAAATACTTGAACAGGATGAAGGGGAAGAACTCAAAAATAATCCTCCAACTGTGGACGATGAACCTCGTGCAGTCCACCCTATTGAATGTAATAAAAATCCCACACTTTGGAAGGCACTAGGAAGTTAACGCCTATATCAAGCTCCTACTTTCATGTTACCATGGCGGCTACTTATGGCTATACCACTGTATCACAGTTGATCCGACATTGATCCATAGGATCACGGGATTGAGTAAGCAAGGACCCGACCCATAGGACTTCTATCCAAGAAAATCCATAGATCGTGCGTTAGCACAGAAGATCAAGGATACCTACGACAATGTTGAGAAAAGGACGCGAGGCTACAAGGTAGCTTCCATCCAGAATGGCGCAGTGTGCCTATCATGCCAATTAATCACAGGAAATCTCATAAGGAAGAATATACCCACATAGGTAATAGTCTTTGTCATTGACCTCATGGGTAAATGTGTAGAAGGCCTACAGATGAACTAGACAAAGTACCTAGTTAATCAATTGGAATTAGATTGCCACGAAGCACAGGATCAAGGCTACGAGTTCCACTTTAGCTGGCTCTTGATCCTCATCATGTTTATTTATTAGGAGATGTTGGAAGGTGCAACCTTCCCGGACATTGAACTGTTCGAGTTGCTCGCTACGAAGTTCACCACGTTCTAGTACTCGAGCGACATGGGAAAAGAGTGGCAATCGAACGCAGTTTTTCACACATATTATCTCTACCTGAAGAGGGCCATCGAAGTTGAACCTTGCATGACACCGAACACCCTAGAGCAATTCAGACCCCTCATGAAGTTCTGCACAGATCAACACTTCATATATATTACTGTGTGAGTAGACGAACATAAGGAGGATCTTCAGTCGTACTACAAGCTCACGGAAGAGGACCTTGAGGAGATCACCAAGGACTGGTCAACAAGCCTCCTTATCCCCGCTAACTCTGCAGACATGTCTGACCCCAAACTTGATAGCTCAAAGGTCGCTCACAAGTAACATGACACACCCAAACCCAGCAGAAGGAAGAAGACTGAAGAAGTCCAAGACTTAAGCAGTGCATTAGAGAAGACTTCTTTAGTATCACCTGACCGAGGGGGTGATGACGAAGAAGAGATAAATGACAAAGAAGATGAGCAGAAGTAAGGTGAAGTAACACCACCTAGAGATGAGGCTGATCCCTTAAAGAAGAGGAATGTTTCTCCCAAGAAACCCTCTTCCTAGAAGAAATCAAGAGCCACTTTGACCAAGATGCAGACTGTGCTCACTATCGATGATTTTGACTTCATCATCACAGTTGTAAGTGACGCCTCATAGGAAATCTTGTAGAAACAAGAAGCCAAGTAGGAAGAGATGTATGACAGAATTGAGGTCGAACTCTGAGGGGTATAGCAGGCCCTTCAATCCAATCGCGTAGTGTTCACTATGCCCCTATCATCAGGAGAACCAGAGTTGGGAGATGAGCCAGCCCAACTCCGACAACTAGTTGATGCGACCAAAGCTCACCTTCATCGTGCACAAGAAGAAACAGAACAAGCCACCTAGAACTTGAAGCAAGTACAAGAAGTAGTAGTAGAAAAACATCGAGTTGAAGCTTGCACTCCAGACAAAGTTTGAAGAGGATAAAGCACAGATTCAGCAAGAAAAAAAACAGTTGCTCATAGAGAAACTTGAAGTGCAATAAGCAGTAAACAGATCACTTCGTTGTGTGATAGGCTTAGAGACAAAGGTAGAAGACCGAGTTGCACATCAAGTAGACTAGCCCGCAGAAGCTATCTAGCAGCTACATAAAAGAATAGCAGACTTAGAGATCCGCAAAGTGCCCGACACTCCACAAGATGTGAGGGATCAAAGAGATGCAACTGCTCGAGTTGAAAGAATCAAGGGCCTCACCTTGGAATGTAAACAACTGAGTGATCATAGTTCCCAGATGTATGAGCGACTCACTGCAAATCCATAACTGAA
This sequence comes from Picea glauca, assembly GCA_000966675.3. Taxonomy (NCBI): domain Eukaryota; kingdom Viridiplantae; phylum Streptophyta; class Pinopsida; order Pinales; family Pinaceae; genus Picea; species Picea glauca. The sequence goes on from JZKD02S0688815.1 coordinate 124,568, forward strand.
GACACTAGAGTCACAGCTCCAAGAGGTGAAGTATCAAGCATAAACAATACATGCACAGTTGAATCCCATGTTAGTTGTTGAAAGGATGAAGTGATCCCAAGAGTAGTGCATTTCCCAACAACAGTTCCACACCATTCAGAGAAAAGTCATGGAAGTGACTCAGAGGCTTCAACCTATACAGGATGAGGCTTGCCAACTATTCGTAGAGATCGAAGGTCGAGGAGAAGAACTAGAGAAATTCATCACTACAGTAGAACAACGCCTAGAGGGACCTGTCAATGGAGCTATTATCCAAGAGTTCGTTGAAAAGGAGGTCATGGCACAACAACAAGTCAAAGCAGCTCAAGCCAAGCTCGAGGATTTTAAGGCACAATTATCCAAATCATAGTGACTCGGGATGAGTCACAGGTGAGTGTTGGGGGCCTGTTGACCCTTGACCAAGTTTTGAGGATCCTTGATCATGTTTGACCTATTTTTGTGACTTCAACAGGCTGTCGAAGGCGGAGCGCAAGACGAAGCGGAGAACATAGGATCTCAGCCCCATTTTATGGATTTTTGGGATTTGGGATTATGTAATGGGTATGGGGATGTCGACCCATGTTTAGGCCTGAATTTGTAATGTATAAATAGATGCTAGGCGATGTAGTGAGCATGAATAGCTAAGTGCGAATGACAAGTCAGTTGTAATTGGTGCTAAGTGAAAGTAATAGTTGTAAGTGCTTTGTGTATGTTTGCAAGGCTAAGTGCAAGTGGTTGTAAGGGATTGTATGTAGGCTTTGTGCTATAACCCAGCTTGGGGAAGGAGGATCTAGTGAAGAGTGCGCAGATCTCTTGTCCTCTGCGAAGTTGATCTGAAGGATCTGTGCATGTAAAGAAGATTGAAGAAAGATAATAAAGAAGACAAAGAGTTGGTGGATGTAGCCCCAGAGTGGGGGTGAACCACATACATCCTGTGTTGTGAATGTTTTGTGCGATGTGTTTATGTGTTTATGTATTTACTTGCTTAGTGATTTGATATAGATGAATGATAGGTATATCTGTTGTTGCTTTGTAGTCAATAATGAGAGTAAATGATGGATATGACCAGTGTGAATGTGCTTAGTGCTTGAATCTACTAGATCTGATCTGTTTCATCATGCTAGGCGTTGCTAGATGCTAGATTTGGTTGAATACTGTGATGCTCTGTAATCATGGTATTTATCTGCGAAGTAGATATTAGTTAAACATTGATGAACTATATTGCTAAGTTCTTTGTCAAGGTGTTAAAATCATAGATCTGTGTCCCAGTTAAGGTTGCATACACTAGAGTCCTACAACCACCGTTGAATCTACTTCGGGTGAGACTTCATCTACTTCACAGGTGTTGTCAAAAGGGTCAGTAGTTAGGGTTTTTTTGGTGCATTGTTGTAGCATTGAACCCTAGGTCTGCCCCTGTGCCAACACATGCTGTCATTTTTCCCACTAACCAATCACACCCCTCTACCTCCATGTCCTCTCCCTTTGCTCACATCACCCTCACACCTTTACACCTCATCTCCCATATATTGGCACTCTGACGCAGACCCCCAACCCTCAGGCTGAGATCCGCTCAAGATCGTTCTAAATTATTCTCGAGCCAAAGCGGCTCTCTCGGATCCCTATTGGAACCTCACAAATCCGATCCATAGGTCCTTCATAAAAACCCTCCCTGTGAAACTTAACACTAGATGCGAGCCTTACGTCTCCATGCGACCACAACTGGGCCTTAGTGAAAGCGCTTTTCATGACTCGTGATCTCGTGAGTTAGTGATTCTAAGACCCTTGAATCCAAGCCTCTGATACTCGAGATGTGATACAAGTATGGATCCTTCCTCGCTAGCACCTCTACAAGCGACCACCGGCTAGGGCCTAACTCTAGCACCCCTCACAACTCGCAACTTCATGAGTTGGAGTATTGAGCCCTCATGCTCCTCCTTTACGAGTCCCTGATAAGCGATAGTCAACAATGGGTTCACTCCTCCCCAGGCGACGTGTGACCACCACCTGTCACCTGCTTCCACCTTTCTTTGGGCATTGGTTGTTATTCCATCTGTCAACCATGTGGTCCCCACATAACGTATGTGCCACCTGTTCGCACAAGCCCTTGACGCTCAACACTTCGTGACTTTAGAGATCAAGATGCAACTTCTTCACCCTCCGAAACCCCGATACATGATGTAGCGAGGCACCACATCTCATGGATCTCCTTCCTCCTTGATCGAAGGTTCAGGTCGAATCACGATCTAGTGACTTGGGGGTTTGTAGCGCAAAAGTCTCCGCCTCCCAGATCACAATACTTGAATTCACGAGATGATCCAGATCTCTGCCACCTGTCCTCCAAAATGGACAGTCCTGATGCTTTCGGGACTAGAAGAGTCCTCTTCCTTCTGTTGTTACAAGGTTTAAACCTCGTGCACCTTTTCTGGATCCGACAGCTCACGGTAACTCGACACTTCTCCCTCGAAGTTTCTATCATTCGTTCTACCCTTCTATATAGCTTCCCAAGGATTTAAACCCATCGCACCTTCTCCCAGATCCGACGGCTATTGGTCCTTGGTGCTAGATCTAATGGTTTAGGTCTATTCTCCTTGTGATCTCTCCTCCTTTGTGCCTATATGTAGATTCAACGATCCATATCTTCTCCTCTCAGTACCGATCCAACGGCTACTGTTTGTAACACCCTATTTCCCCCATCTTGTAAATATAACTGGACTGGCCAAGAACTATGGCAAACTCATAAATGTGAATATGTGATGTAAATGGACATTGAGGAAGAGGTCAATAAATGTGAATAATATTTTGAATTTATTGAAGGAATACTGAGAGGGGATGTGCAGAAAAGAGACCACGATGATGGTGGAAGGCACCTGAAAAGGTGGCGTTAACTTCCACTAAGAATTAATACCGTATTTGGACTCCACTGGCCTGGAGTACCAAAAGCGACTCGCTAGCCCTGAATTTAATGTCTCGCAGGCTGGTAGGCAGATGGCTTAATGAGGGATGGGATGATGAACTGCCCATCTGTAGAGTCATCAGGCTTGATCAGCGCAAGGGTAATCATGCCACACGCAACCTCGTAAGAGGATAAGGAGTAGGGTAGAAGCGATTGGGGGGGCAGACGCGAGGGGAACTCTAGCATTACGCAGAGTGAGTGATAGCAGAGAGGAATGATTGCAACCTTTTCTCCTAGTCACTGGTAGACAAAGAGACACGTAGTCTCACAGCATCGTGGTATCAGCTCGGGGGTGGCTAGTGGTAAATCCGCTGGGAATCGCTAAGCCTACGGTTGGGTGGAAACGAGCACCCCTCTCAGCAGTTGCACTCACTTCTAGTGTTATTTTTTATAAGTGTTTTACATATTGCATCTTGAAATTCATATAATGACATATATGCTCATAGAACTGTGAAATTGTGAACGATTATAGTATAAGAATGTCTGTGCAGTGTTTGGATAAGAAATAATGGATATATGCTTATAACAGAAAGACCACGCATGGCTTATGTTGATAAATGAATTTAATTATGCATGAGTTGAACCAAGTAGGACTTCTAGTCTGTCCTCGGGAATTTTTTTACCCTTACCTGTCTCTAGGGATGCCCCGGAATCGATCTCTTCACAGAGATTCCCTCCTTGGAAAGGTTTACCAAGAACCTGGAAAAAGGACTTGAATGAGAAAGTATTAACAACCATGTACGAGGAGGAATGACCCTCTTAAAATCTTGAAGTAGCAGTGTAGGGATAAGTATTGATTAATGGACGAGACCCCTTCGGAAGACCCATGGTCATCCACGACCGTTAGATTGACAAATGAAACAAGGGCATTACATACCCTGCCCCTTTTTCTCTATCTTCATGAAAATCGAGGAAATCGGGATCGTAGACCCCCACGGTCCATGAGGACATCTGGACCATTGATTTTTCCACACCCACGAAGTAGTGGAAGAGTGCAGAAGGTGGGACAGATCTGAGTCATTAGATCTTAGCTAGAAAAGCCCGACAGCCGTTGGATCTGTTAAAGTATGCATGAGGGTTAAGCCCTCGTGAATAGGAGGTTGAAAGTTTCGACGAGAGGCGTGGCCATCAGGATATCGACACTCGTGAATTTGGGAGTCACAATGACATGAGGTCGAGGATTTTCATAGTGAAAATCCTGAAACCAATCTGAGTCATCCATCATAGGAGGACACACGGGCAAGATCGGCAGCCCGTCAGCATTTCGGGAATCGAAGGGACAAGTTGCTGGAGTATTTCGGCAGCAGAAACTCTGAAATCATGAGAAGCGATTAGGACCGTCCATCTTAGGAGGATGCATGGTGGCAATTGGAGCACGCAGGAAAATTTCTGAAAGGAAAGTCATCCATCAGGAAAATGGGAATCTCGTGGACAAGAAGCCCATACACTCTGGAATTCTGAAGTCTAAAATCCTGACAAAGTGAAAAGCGTCCATTGTAGGGCCAGTTATCATTATATCAGCATATCAGGGTTTGGCAGATTGCGAATCCTGAGGATGAGTACATTTCGGTAGTGGAAAGTATGAAAACTCGACATCAGATACGATTGTGGTCTTGTGAGATAGTGGTCACGTGGGCCAGGAGTTTAGCCAGGAGGGCTAACACGTAAGGGACCATTTCGGTGAATTGGCTCATCGGGATTCCTATTGACAAGAGTTAGAGATTTCCCATGGTGGAAACCCCGGAGTAGATCTGAGCCGTCCGTTTGATGGAGGCCACGTGTCGAGAGATTAACTGCATCAGGAAACTGGGGATCAAGGATTCGAGAGTCTCGTGGTTGAGAATCTGAATTCTCATGATGATAAACCCCGATGAACGGACGAGATTTTTTCAAAGGATCTCAAGGTCTGTAATGACCGTTAGATGTAGCGATGAGATGTCAACTTAAGCCAAGACATGAATATGATTTAGGATAAGCAGAAAGTAGATCTAGACGCCCAGAGTCCACCCATCCAGATCTACAATTGAGGTTCCATTCCAGATCCCCCTTGTTGTTCTACCTTTAGCGGTAGGCGGGGGGTCCGGAATTGGACGTGCAACTCCCAAATGGTCGAGATTAAATCATCATGATCAACGGGGCTCAAGTGGATTCTGGACCCCCCTTTCCATTCTTCCTTGAATGGGGGGGGTCCCGAATAGTGTGGCATGTGAAGTTCCCCCCCCCCCCCCTCCTATCATGTCGACTACCATGTCGAGTTTCTCTTTCTGCCACATGTATTTCTCTTAACCGCGTGAAGGGGCATGTTCTTACTAGCAGTTCCTACCCCTGTTGAGGTTTGTTCCTATTGGCCATTTGTTGACCCTGTAGGGATTCGTCCCCATTGGTCGCTCGCTACCCCTATCGGGGTTCGGCGGTTGCAGAGTCGAACGTTTAGACATTACTGTAGCACCGAGGCACGAAATACAAATAGGCACTGCATTCAAATTGAACCGTGAACATGACCCACGATCACATGGGAACGGAGAAGGAGAAAAAAAGAGCCAGCTTACGCTGGGCCTCCATGGGTAATTAGGGGTTCAAGTCTAGTAGAAGACCAGAAAAATCTGATTTAGGTAGTGGGTATGTGACAAAGTGGTATCAGAGCATGGTTACAACACTCGCCTGATTGGGCTCATGCACGAGTTACGCATAAGCTTTGTTCGAAGTACTCCTATGAAGAGTAACCCCTAATGTAACTCTTTTGTCTAGGATTAAAAACTTGGAAACGAGAACCCGACTGTGTATGCATGTGAAAGAGTTATGAATTTATGTGCAAATTATAAAAATGAATTTAACTCTTGACTAATAACTAGCATTTTTCTTTTCACTCAAGCGGACGATCAACCACGTGAATCTACAGACGCAGAGTATGGTGACTCACCAAGAGGTGGGAGAAGGCTCCCACAACAGAGATGAAGAGTTTGATGAAAGAAGAGCAATAGGAACCCCTCTAGACCTAGCCACGACTGTGAGGAGTCTCATGGTTGAATTGCAAAGCTGGAAGGCCGACAATGAAAGGATGATGAAAGAACAAGAAAAACAAACCGAAATTAATGTAGTTTTACTGCAAAGCTTATCTAACCTACAGTGACAAATGTAGCATGAACCTGAGATGCAGAATCATGGTCGTGTCAGTGGCCATACTGAGAGAAGCATGTCAAGAAAGGTCCATCCCAGAGGTAAAGGAAGAGTGCCAAACGATTCCACTGAGAAGGAAGTTGGTGATTCAAAAGGCTCTTCCAACAGCAGGACCAGTTCCTATTCTCAAAGAAAACAAAAGAAGCAAAAGACTTCCAAGGGTCATAAATTTGAGGAATTCAGAAATGCCAAACCGCCCTCCTTCTATGGTGATATAAATAAGGGAGAGGAAGCCGAGGCCTGACTACTTGGACTAAAGAAATATTTCAGAGTCCATGACTTTTCAGAAAATTTGAAGGCCCGAGTGGCCACTTTCAATCTGAATGGAAAAGCTTCCATCTGGTGGGAAGATCTTAAGAACATGAAAGGGGTCCGCGAGGAGGACCTGT
>JZKD02S0688815.1:143368-154650 GCA_000966675.3 Picea glauca
AGAACAAAAGATTTTGTTGGCATCATTTTCAATCTTGTATGATTTGTTTTCAAGATTGATGTTTTTCTTGGCTTGTGACAAGATGTCGCAGGAAGTTTTTGCAGCCATTGGAGAGATGATATTGTTGACGTTAAAGAGCTCGAAAGAGGGACTTGATTCTCAGTGGGAAGGTTGGCGGTCTTCCAAGCATAGAGAGAGCAGTGGGTCAGCAGCAGCCAGAGAGCAGTGGTTGAAGGACGTAGCTAGTTGCAATGCACGGCATGTCAGAGTATTCAGGTGATTGTCGAAAAGATTTTGATATAACTTGAAAGCAGACAGATAATCTTTTGTGGGTCCAAAATCCTTTCAGTGGGAAGGTGTGATCAAAATCTGGACCAGGGGGCAAAATTTTGCTCAATTTTCAAAGTGCTCGGAATGCGACAAAAATGATACCATTTCGTTCGTCTCGTCTTCCTGATTCCAGAGGTATATTTACTTTCTCAAACGGAGTCCGTATGGAGAAGATATCGCGATCTGTTCGTCGAGCCAAACATGCAAATTTTTGGATGCTGACTGTACCTGTCCGTATAGTCCGTACGGTGATGTGGCAGGGCCGTACCATCTGTATGGTGATGTGGCAGGTGGATGACGTGGCACATTTTCATTGGTTGATGATTACCGAATCAGGGATTGACACGTGGCATTTTTATGGTGAAATGGTTGGGTGCCACGTGGCCCAATCAGCGGCTGCCACGTGGCACCCGGGTATTGGTTGGTTGGTTGTTTGTTAAAATTTTATGGAGGCCGCGAGGTTCGACCCCTGGACCTCCCCACCGGCTACACTTTAACAATATCCACCCGACCATTGGACCGCCCGTTTGTTGCTTGTTATAACAATGGGAAACATTGTATTTATGTTTAACATATTGTATATCGAGCGGGGGGTTGGGCCGGGGCTTAGCCCAGGCCCGTGGTCGTGTGTTTGTTATATATGACCATGTCGTATGGTATGTTATTGCGCGCGGGTGTTAACCCGATGGGAGTTTATATTATATGCCATGTTTATATTATATGCCATGTTTATATGCCATGTTTAAACGTGCGTGCGGTTGGTGTGTGCAATTGCATAGTTATGACAACAACCCGTGGTTTTTCCATATGACCCCAAATATAAAGGTGGGCGCGGTTTTAAATTGCGGTTTAAAAATTGGTTTTCAAACGGGTTTTAAAACCGTTAACCACTTTTTACCCAAGAGTGCGGTCATATGACCCACGTGCCCGAGTGCTATGCGATTAGGGGCTGGAGGCGCCCTAACCATCCTACAGTTTGGACCGTTTTTTGGAACCGCTCGGTGCTAGGTTTTAACGTGCATTTTGGAGCATGTTCTTGGTTCATGCACACAGAGGTGCGTTCTGTAGAACCAGTTCCAACAAGCTTGAAGGAGGAAAATGGAGGCATAAGTTCTTCATCTTGTGGCCGATTGAGGTGCCATAAAAGTCCAGATAGGGGTTTTTGGACGTGCTGGATCCATTGGTGTTGTTTTCAAGGCCATTTGAAGACTTCTTCTACAAGTTTTTCACCATTGAAGTTTCAGGAAGCTCCAAGGAGCTTGAATCCCTCATTGATCAAGGACATGGTTTGGTGAGCCTATGTTTGTTTTCTGTGATTGAATAATCATTTTTGGCTAATTGATATGCTCTGAACACATTGGGACAAGTTTATGAGGCTGTTGAGGAATTTTACAGGTGTTTTTTCCAAAGAGAAGCTCAGAGAAGCTTATGGCCACATGTAGAAGAGGTCATGCCCGGATGAGCCATGATCCGTTTTCAGAGTTCTTTTAGTCATTTTTGGGGTTTTTATGTGTTCTGATCTCAATGGTATAGTCTGTTTTTCCATTGGAGTTGAGCAGCAGCTTGTAAAAGAACTTTTGACTAATTAATCCCAGAGAGCCAAGTCCATTGATGGAGGCTCAGGGAGATGTAGCCTGGAGGGGGGTGAACTTCTTTATCATGTTGTTCTTGTTGTGCGTTTGATGGTTTATTTGCTGCAAGTTATGTTGTTGTGTTTTCATTTAAAGAACATATTTAACCATCTAAAACAACATTTCTTCACACATAAGCATTTACAAGAAGATACATGAACTTAACACATAAGTTTATATTGCATATTTATACACATGAAGCAAGGTCCTGTAAAGTTTATGTTAATGAAGTAGAGGTGCTTGCATAGCATAACAAGTCAGCCTTCTATTTTCAGATCACTTGCCCACCTGGCAATATGGGATTTCCTCTCTTCCCTCCTGGCAATCTATGAGATCCTCCAACGATCTCATCTCATTGCCTACCTGGCAACTTGAACTTTCAGCACTGCCCTCCTGGCATCATACGAGACCTTCACTTGATCTCTTTCTATTGCCCACCTGGAAATTTGAAATTTTATATCTACCCACTTGGTTGTCTATGAGATCTCTGCTCGATCTCTCCTCTTTGTCATCACTGAGATTTCTCCCAACTTTTGGTTCAAAGGCATGAACCATCTCCTCTGTGGCCCTAAGGATTTTCACATACCTCATCCATTCCTTCAATAGCCTTTGTTGTCTTCGGGCCAAAAATTTATTGACTGGCCACTTTTCTTTCCTTTTCATGGGCCATTCATATACCCAATGTGGCTTTGTGTCCTGTTGCATCCGCAGTGCAAGTTCCTCCATTCTCACCCTTATCTTAGTGAGTTCTTTATCCATCTTGTCTTTTTTCTACTGCTGGTGGTTCTTCTTTCCACCATTTCCATGGCCTTCAGTAGCCATCTTCCTATTCCTGTTTTCCCTCCGGGAAAACTTGTTGCTATCACTCTGCAACCATGAGTCCTTCCATCCTTTCCTAAAGTCCTCCTGGCTGTCTATTGACTATTGTGCACCTTGCAACAATCATCACAGAGCTCCAACACTTTGTCTTCCTTTTCCTCTGGCTCCCTCTTCCTGCAATATACAGACAAAATCAAGCTCTAATACCACTACTAACACAGACCCCTAACCCTCGGGCTGAGATCCGCTCAGGATCGTTCTAAATTCTTCTCGATTCGAAGTGGCTCTATTGGATCCCTATTGGAACCTCACGAATCTAATCCATAGGTCCTTCATAAAAACCCGCCCTACGCAACTTAACACCAGGTGCAAGCCTTATGTCTCCATGCCACCACAACCAGGCCTTAGCGCAAGCACTTTTTGTGACTCACGATACGGGTATGGATCCTTCCTTGCTAGTGCCTCTACAAGCAATCGCCAGCTAGGGCCTAACTCTAGCACCCCTCGCAACTAGCAACTTCGCGAGTTGGAGTATTGAGCCTTCGTGCTCCTCCTTTATGAGTCCTCAATAAGCAATAGTCAACAATGGGTTGACTCCTCCCCAGGCGACGTGTGTCCATCACCTGTCACCTACTTCCACCTTTCTCTGGGTGTTGGTTTCTACACCACTTGTCAACCACGTGGTCCCCACCTAAAGTATGTGCCATGTGTTCGCACGAGCCCTCAATTCTTGACACTTCATGACTTTAGCGATTAAGGTGCAACTCCTTCACCCTCTAAAACCCTGATACACGATGTAGCAAGGTGCCACATCTCATGGCTCTCCTTCCTCCTCAATCGACGGTTCAAGTCGAATCGCAATCTCGTGACTCAAGGGTTTGTAGCACAAAAGTCTCCGCCTCCCCATACACAATACTCGAATTTACGAGATGATCCAGATCTCTGCCACCTGTCCTCCAAAATGGATGGTCATGATGCTTTTGGGACTAGACAAGTCCTCTTCCTTCTGTTGTTATGAGGTTTAAACCTCGTGCACCTTTTCTAGATCTGATGGATCGCGGAAACTTGAAACTTCTCCCTCAAAGTTTCTTCCATCTGTTCTACCCTTCAGTATGGCTTCCCAGGGATTTAAACCCCTCGCACCTTCTCCCGGATCCAACGATTATCGGTCCTTGGTGCTAGATCTGACAATTCAGGTCTATCCTCCTTGCGCTCTCTCCTCCTGTGTGCATGGATGTAGATTCAACAGTCCAGATCTTCTCCTCTCAGTACCGATCCAATGAATATTGTTGCTCCTTCCTGAGCACGCTCTCTCTCCGAGCCTTGGAAGATTTTGAATGCTTCAAAAGCGCTTGCGCTAAGGCCCAATTATGGTCGCATAGAGACGTAAGGCTCACGCCTGGTGTTAAGTGGCGTAGGGAAGGTTTTTACAAAGGACCTGTGGATCATATTCGTGAGGTTCCAATAGGGATCCGAGAGAGCCGCTTCGTCTCAAGAAGAATTTAGAACGATCCTGGGCAGATCTTGGCCTGAGGGTCAGGGGTCTGCGTCATAAGGATCCAATGGCTACTGTTGCTCCTTCCTGAGCACGCGCTCTCTCCAAGCCTTGGAATATTTCAAATTCTTCAAAGGTTGAAACCTTTGTTCTTCATCCCGCAAGTCCACGACCCTTAGTCTCACCTGTGTTACTGAAAACTCTGCCCTCCTAAGCTTTGTTCACTCTGAAACCTCAAAAGGTTTCTCGACCTCTACACTCCTTGCAAGGTCCCTACACACAACTGTGTTATCCATCCTGAGATTTTCCTACTCGAACCTCTAATGGATTTGACCCTTGCCTTCTCCTTCAAATGGAGATTGGTGCCCTCTTGGAAGCCTCTCGTTCAAGCACTCCTTACTGAATCTACAGAGTATTTAATGAATCTGTGAGTGTCTTCCTCCTCGACACTTCTCCTTCCTCGGAACTCATAATAGAGTTCTTTTTTGCACTCTATGCACTTGCTCAATGCCCTCCTGGAAGAGCTTCCACAGAACCCTCAGTGATTCTGTTATCTCAATGAACTCGAAATAGAGTTCCTTCGATGCACCTTGTGCATCCACTCAATGCCCTCTTGGCAAAGTCTCACAAAATTCTCGAAAATTCTATCTGTCCTATGCCCTCCTCTACACAGTTCTTCCTTCAAGGTGTTCAACAACCTTGAGGCCCCCTCCTTGAGTCAATGACTTCCTCTGATGCGCCCTCTTGGCATGTCTTTGTCTAGAATTTCGTAGAATTCAGAAGTGCACTCCTTGCACTGGCTTACAGAACCCATAGTGTTCTGTCATGCAACCTCTTGCATGAAGCCACAAATAACTAGACCTAGAATCAAAGAACCCAACAGACAATGACTTATTTCTGTAACTTTCAAATGCAAACTAGCACACATCTACAACATATCATAAACTCATAAAGATATTCATCAAGATACACAAAATAACATTCAGGAAAAACTGCTCTGATTGTATTAATATGAAATGCCTCTTTACAATGTGAGCTCAGACTGTAACAAAGTCACGACCTCCTCTACTCTCTAACCTATTCATTGTTCTACTCTTCCTCTCTGCCAACTACTCCTACAGATACAAAAGATCTTTTTACAAAAGGGGGCTCCTCGAGCTCTTCCCTCCATCCTCACCAACTCTCATTAATTACAATGAATTACATTGAATGGACCATCTAATCCAAATTGGATCTAGATCCCCATCAACATGCCATCCATTAAAGGTGACACTAACTACAACCTACTCAAAGGCACAACTTCGGCTCTACCAGCCTTACAAACATTTAATACATTAAATTCAAATTTGAAATTTGAAAGTGAGAGGGTTGTGCCTCTCCTCTCCATTGAATGTGTGCTTGAAGTGCTGGCTAGTTGGCACTTGATGACATGGAGTGATGCTCCTGCATCACACTCACACTTTCCCAATCACCACCACCCACTTCCTTCCACCTAGCCATCTCTCACTCATTGTTTCATGATAGTTTGCACCAATCATCTTGCTTGCCCCTCATTTTCAGCGTCCACATCCACCCGCCAGTGTTCCCTTCAAACGTCCAGTGAAGATCCAAGTGGCATAATTTTAGAAGTGCGAACAACACGTTTTCCAAGCTCAGAGTTGACTTGGGTTCCATCCTAATCCTGGTGCAGATAGTTAATGAAAGAGAAGGAGATGGTTGAGACATCGTCTCCTTCCATAAATGGAAATCCAAAAGGGATTGTCAGACTGTCTGAGCTCACGTCCGAAAGGGAATTGCATGTGCATTCTGACAGAGAAGGTTTAGACATAAGAGCTCATGTCTGAAAGGAGATTGCATGCATAGTCTATAGAATAGACTCATAACGTAAAGCCTTCAATGCCTGATTCAACCTCTATTCTGGTAGTTGTAGTCAGTACTGAGTATAAATATGTAATTTTGATATTTTGTTAAGGTCGATAGTTGATCTAGGCTCCTGTATTGTAAAGTTATAATGAAGCTTTGGTTCTCTAGTTATGTAACTGGATGTGAGACTTCTTGTTTAATGAAAGTCATCTTCTTTTCGTCTCTCTGTAAAACTGTGCTAAAACACTCGGGCATGGAATATCCAGTCGAGGGTTGTTATGTTGTTGTGAAGTATGTTTGATTACATCGGTATCATAACCATTTTTAGTCTGCTCTTGTTGTCTTTTTCCTTCTTACACTGAATAGCTCGGGCATGGAGGATCCTGTCGGGCTGTTGTAGTAGTATCTTGATGAAGGTTTGATCATAGTGTTGTTGTGACTGTGTTGTTTAGACATATTTCAGTGTTTGCGATCTTGAGTCTGATCTTTTTCTTCTTCAAGATGCTTGAAATCATGATGTCCATAGCATTCTTGTTCACCTTTCTCATTAACTCTTCCTCCTACCCACCCTTACTACAACTTACTGACTGAATTTGATCAAGACCTCGACATTTTTTGCATGTTGGTCCAGTTTTCTGAGTTAAAATGATATTATCTTGAGTCTGCGACCATTTGACCTCTTTAAAATTATTCATTGTGACATACAAAATGATGTGCACTAGGCTTACCTTTGATGCAATCCGAGGGTGACTTCTAGTGATAACATTTTTGGTGTCGTTGTCGGGGAACGAATTGAAGACTTTTCCCTAGGATGACCGACAAAGCTTACTGGTTTTGAAGGTGCATTAGAACTTAGTACATAAAATATTGCAAATTTCCCCTGGTGACTCCATTGTTTTGACTCCACTATTTCAGTTGTGGCTTCTAGAGGAAGACACATGAGGTCTACTCCACAACTGCCTCTAGTGACGCCTGAAGTTGACCCAGAGAAAATTATCAAAAAGGGAAAGGCCCCTCAAGAAGGATCTTCAGTTGCTATACCTAGTGACTATGGTAATTTTCCTAATCCCTCTTTACAAACTCTAGTAGTTGCTTCTCATTCTCCTATTATACCTGTTAGCACTAGGAATCACCCTTGGATTGCATAGAAGGTAAGACTAGTACCCATCAAGTTATGTGTAAATGTAAATGAGTTTTAAAGAGGTCAAATGGACAAGACTCGAGATAATAATGTTCTATCTCAGAAATCTGGGCTAGCATACACAGGCAATTAAGGTCTTGGCTAACTTCAGTCAGTAAGTGGGAGTAAAGGTGAATAGAGGGAAGACTTTGGTGAGAAAAATGTAGAGGTTTACTATAGACATCAGATCTGTAAGCAACCTAAGGAAGAAAAAATCAAAACACAATATCTTATTGAATTCAAAGTTTAAGGACACTATAGAAAAATCATAATAATATTATAATAAAACATCCATCATAATATCACTACAATAATTCATGTGAATATTTCAAGTATGAATACTTCAAAAGAAGAGGCAAATAAGATGGAGTAATAAAGTTTACTTCTATTAATCAAGATGTCTCAAATCAGGTACATAACCAGTTCACAGAAGCTTCATCAAAATATTACATCATAAGGGATCGTAGCTCAACCATTCGAACCTACTAAATAATTTAGACTATCTATTTATAACAAAAGGAGAGGCAACAGCTAGAGGTGCAAGCTAGCCTTCTTCCCATGAAAATCTCCAAGTAGTTATTCCATCTAACAGCTTAAACTAACAACTGTGCTATAAAAAGGGAAAATGTTGGCCACTGATCCAACCAAATTTGAACTGACTTGATCTTCTTTGATACACATCTCCCTGCATTCCAAGTGTCTTCCAAATTCTTGTAACTGTCATCATGATGCCATCTGTTATCTCTTCCTTTCTCCACATTAGCAGCCATCCATAAGAATAATAGTTTGAGCTCCTTGATTCCTGGCACCTATTGGTAGCTTCATTTGGTATCTCTCTTGGTAGCGATCCTTTGTAACGCCTTCACCAAATTCATGTAATTACGTAGCACAACCTCCAATCTAGGCATGTCGAATGGGTAGCACCACACCTATGTGCCTCTGTCAAAATTCGTCCTCTGTCCAAATGTTTAGTAGCGCCACGCCTGTGTGCTTCTGTGTTGAATTTGACCTCTGTCCAAAATTTCAGTAGCGCCTTACTGTGTGTCTGCGTACAATTTGGTAGCACCTCGACTGAATTCAAAGCACCACATTTCAATGCCGATAGATTTGGTAGCACCCCCAGGAAGTTAGCAGCGCCATCGCTACATCAATCTTAGGTGATTATGCAACGTTATAGGTAGCAGATTGATAGAACATGAAAACTATACAATTATGTAGCTCCATAGAGCTAGGAATGTCTTCACTACTATTGTTGAAGAGATTAACCCTTTGAAAAACACCAAAAACTCTGAGCAGTATGCATTAGAATCCTGTATAGGTGGCAAAATTAGTATTCCCTTAATTACTTATCCTTGCAAAAAGGGGCCATTCCCAAAAATGGAGCTCACTTTTCACCAATCATTTCATCAACCTGACACTTATTCTTGTATAAGGAAGACTTCCCTTTGGCACAACAACATGCTTCCCTTTAGCAGTAACATGCTTCTTCACTGGATCTATGCTTTCCTTGGTTACTGGCTTCTCCTTTTCAATAACATCTTCAACCAACACATTCAATTTTCTTTGAGCCATCTCATCTTGGAATTGTTTCAACTCTGCTTTGAGCTTTCTATTCTAAGACTGAAAGTCTATGTTTTTCCTATAGAGGTTCTTGAGTTGCCTATGAAGAAGTTGGGCTCTTCTTGTTGTGAATCTTGCTAAGTCAAGAGTGTGGTTGTATCCATCCATGAGTTCTTTCATCTTAATTCTTTCAGATAGGGCTTCATATTTTAGACAAGCCACCTCCTTTTTAGCTTCCCTGAGTTATTTAATCAATCTTTTGAAGGTCTAGTTCCTAGGTGAATTGTTGATGTGGACAGTCTCAACAGGATTTTTTATGGCTTCATCTTCTTGCTGCATAGGGATTACTTCTTCTATCTCAACAGGCTTCTCAATGCCTTTTCCCTTGTCTTTCTTCTTCTTCAGAATGGAATCCACAGAATTCTCAATGAATTCACCCTTATCCTTCTTCTTCTTTGGAAAATAAACCTTTGGTAGGACCTGTTCTTCAACAACCTCTTTGAGAGTTGATGACCTTGTGAAAGGCTTTCTGCTCTTAGTACTAGTTATTGAAGGGGATGAAGAGAAGTGTAGTTTCCTTCCTTTCTTTGTTGTGGCATTAGTAGAGGAAGGGACTTCTTCCAATTCTGGTGCAGGAGGGGGTGAAAGGTATCTATGTGGAGAATGGTAATCCTCCTCCTCAGTTCTTGCAGCCTCCTTAATGGATTCTTGATCTTGAACAAGATATTTACTCTTTCTTTTATTGCTAGCACCTATTGGAGCAACACTGGTGGATGGAGAAGGGCTTGCTATCTGTGACTGAGGAGTAGCTTCTATGTCTAATTTCATGTGAGTAGCAGTAATGAAGTGTTCCCATGAGATGTTTCTCTTTCTCCTCTCTTCAAAAACCAACATTCTAATCAACCCAAAATGAAAAATTCTAGTATCCACAGCCTTTGATTTGGATTGAACCTTGTCTAAAATCTTGCCTATGCTCCTTAAATAGAAGGGAATGTTCATTTCAACTTTTCTAGTAAAATGCAGCAGAAACCTTATATGGTACTGATATAGTGTATTGAACTTCCCTTCACATGTGAAGTACCTTTGAATGATCCTAAATATTTTATAAAATTCTCCAACCAGATGATTTCTTTGTACCCCTTTGGACAGATTGTCAATTTGATATTTAGGCTTAAGGAATTCTTTGGCATATGTTGCATCCAAGGCCATGGATTTAAACAAATTCTCTCCAGTGATAGGGATCCATGTAGTTGCTGAAATAGAGGTCCCAGGCACCTCAAATTATAGTTCCCCTACCTTGGTCTTCAGGCCATCAAAATGTAAGGCAAACTTCCTTACCGCCTCAGGATGACCCCTTTGCATATTTTGGGAGAAAGTGAGGCAACCCACCCTTTGAAAAACTTATCTATCCATTTCGGAAGTTAGGGCACCATTAATGTAATTTGTTGTTTTTAGAAGTGGTTCAACCCTCCAGTGGTCAACCACTTGGTCTATAAATTTTATAAATACCACCTTGGTGGTCATACAATATGAAAGGAAGTGAAGAAGTCGTGTGTTAGAGGGAAAAGACAATTTCTCTCTGTTCGCCATTTTCATTTTGCCAGAATTGTGTAAAACCTGTGTTTTTAGTTTTAATGGTGAATTTGTGTTGTTGAAGTTTGTGGTGTGCCTTTGAAGAGTAACCATGACTGTTGGGGGGGGCACCAATAGTCTGGGTAACTATTCTATGAATTTTCTTGTAGATTGAATAGCATAAATGTCTTTTATTTTATTTCCTGTACATGAAATGTTATTTTACTTCTTTGTTATTTAATTTGTTGTTTATGATTTAATTGTTTTAATTTAGTTTTGCAGTTTATTATGAGGAATCTTGTTAATATGCAATGCCTTTGTAGATGATAGGAACAATCTTGCAAGATTAGAGACTAACCGTGTGTGTAGTTAGATGATAAATTAAGTTTTCTTTTATGCTGGAATAGATGATAAAAACATAGTTTTAGAACAGATTTGTAATTTGTGATTTCTTTGACAGGGCTTTGGTGGATGGATAGTGTTGGTTTTAGTTTTCAATTTTAGATTGATTATCTAATTTCTGTTTAATTTTTTCTCATTTAATTTTCCATTTAGTTTTCTCAATTTCTTACATATGTAAGGTAGCTAGAGAGGTAGTGGGGGGGGGCCAGAGGGCCCATAGTGATAATAGTGGAGGTCATTCAATGTAAGGTGGACTAGGTCCACTATCTTATTAAATAAGGCCCACTATGGTAGTTAGATATAATAAATGGGTATTCAGATATAATAAATGTAAGAGGACTTCTTAGAAGGTTCTACTTCTAGAAGATTCCTCCTCTAGAATGTTCTTAGGTGATGGTAGCACTATATAAAGGGGTTCAAGCAATGTAAT
>JZKD02S0688815.1:159492-197254 GCA_000966675.3 Picea glauca
CAGCTGAAGGTGTTCTTCGTCCTCGGAAAATGTAGCAAATAGGGAAGTACATGGAATAGTGAAGGATATGGAAGGACAAATAGAAAAATTTCCAAATACATGTATTTTAGCATTCAATGAATTACTGATTAAAGATTGGAAAACAAAATACCTTCACCTACCTGAGAAGATCATTCGCTATGCATCTGAGAGATCTTTGTATGGCTGGAATCTTTTGGCTGCTACTATTGAATCATGGATCTTTGGAGTAAAAATAATATGATCTTCTTGAGTGTATGAACATAAAATGAGATCTGAAATTGGTACATATGTACCATATTATTTCTGGAACTAAGTTGTTGGTGTTGGACTCTGGAGCTGAATATTTGATTTACTGGAACACTATTGCAATCTGTTGTGAGTATCATGGAACTATATAGTCTTCATTCATATCCGCATCATGGCATAATTCTTATCTATGTGAATAAATTTTGTTGATGTCGAACATAGAAAGAAATTGTCGGATTACCAACCATTAATGAATGTTGTGAACCGACACAAGACTACTCACCATTAATGTCAATGAGAGTCAATATGCCCAAGTACATCTTACTAGGTACGAATAAATGTCTCGCACGTCGAGTCACTTAGAAGATCTGAAAAATAGGGGACATTGATGTATTCCCACTGTTTATTGGCGAGAGAATTTGCCATTAAGGCATGCAAACCTCAAGGTACTGAAAAGGTCTCTAGTCTCAATCCCAGATGATGTGTTGATGTCGATGGGTCAAGACTTGTCAGAAGGAGAGTCATATAGAATCCCCCATCATCTAACACGAGTACAGAGTAATGATTTAGAGGACCATAGATGATAGATCAAGCAGGATTTATTTGGAAAAAGGAAAATGACAAGGTGGTAACTCAGCTTGGTAAGTGAGCTAAGTGAATTTATTCATGGGTTAGGGGTGAGTGAAAGTGAGGCAAGAAAGTATGAAACTTGCAAAGGGGTTGAAGCCACGAGCTAGTAGTGATAGGAAGATGACAAGTTTAGGATTGACTTTAACATGTTAGGCTCAAAGGAAAGAAAAATAAATCATCACATAATGGCTCTGAGAGACTTCTTTTGATAGAAATGGTATGATGGATATCATCTTAAATATAATGATATTGACTTATTCATGATTTTATTGGGACATGTTTTTCTCAAGAGTATGTGGTCTTTGAAAACAACTAGTGCATAAATTGGTCTTCTTCATCATCCCGGAACCTGCAAAAAACTTAGCACTGACTTGTAATAAAACGTGAGTTTATCAAAGAAGAGAGGTGATCAGTCTTTCCTCATCTGATACATATGCAAAAATTCATAAATAGTGCTAAATAGAACAAATCCAAGGAAAATAAATAAAATGAAATGCATTTTTTACCTGTCGAGAAGTGGTGCACCTTGGACAACCTGCCAGTGTTTCTTTGATAATTTTTTCATTTGATGCTCAATTTCAGTGATTCAAAAGCCAGATGATAGATTTATAGCATGTTTTTATGATATGATGATTTAAACTATTTTTTGAAATCATAAGGTTGCAATATCCAAGAAAAATGACCAAATATTTTTTATCTCAAACCAGAGGAATGGTTGGTATGGGACAACAAATCTAAGGGAGCCATATACATCTACTTAATGGCTCTAATTTGTCAATTATATGGGGAGAAATATTGTGCTAAGTTCTCGGAGGCATGGATGCCCCTGGCATACATTGTGGCCATTTCCGGGAGTAGCTTCAACTCGGGAGCAATCATCTATAAATAATTTAGCACCAGCATATTGCAGGCTCAGACACCAAACGAGGGAGAAGTGCCCACTTTTCACATGGATTCATATCTACTAGACGTTATCTGCACAAGGAAAGTATTCATCGGAATGAATATGAGCTGGCACGTCGTTGAGCTACCTGTGCATGTCTACTTCATCATCTTGTGGGAAAATAGGTACAATAAATATTATGCTCTCATCTGCAATGAATTCATAGATCGGGTTTATTTTATTATTTTCAAAAAAGAATGCCCAAGACTGTCTGTAGCAGCTAAGAAAATGATTTCAAAAGTAGGCCATTGGTACCTAGATGAAACCATGAATTATATCAGGGTGTTTGGGGCCACCGACACACCACATTTACTCCCCACTCACGTCCCATATCGGCTCATCGTAGGAGAAATATGTTACCAAACCATCCTGTAGGGCTATAATGCCACTTTGGTTAAGGAAAAGAAATGAGTGTTCATACCCTATGGTTTCCATATAGGATTTTTCATAGTGAAGGATACTACACAAGCTAAGAAAGAGGATTTGAGCCAGCTGGAATACAGGTTCCCGACAGACCGATTTCAAAAACATGACCCTAAAGGCCTAGCTCTCCAGCATGCATCACAAGTCTCCTCGTGTTGGCCATACGCACATGATAAGTTTGAAGACAAGATATTTACAGAATGTGCTCAGGACTGGGAGGAGGTACTACAGAGAAAATCTAACCCAAACATGACTAGGTTCAAAGCTATGAGTATGGATGAGCAAGTCGAAACAATAGAACAGATGGCTCAAGAAGCTCTCAAGGTTAGAGAATAAAATAGAGCAATAGAAGCCACAAAGGCACAAAGGAGGGGGGTGTTATTATTAGAAGAATCTCATACAATATTTACAAAATGATCCTCAACTATTAGAACCTATGAGGATAACCCCAATTGACCCAATCAACATCAGAGAGGAGCTAAATGGCTTAGAATCAACCCCACTGGAGGAAACCATCGATCTAGAAAACCCCAGAGTTTTGTCACCATAGGCTAGATCGTCGGTGACCATTCCAACCCAGCATGAGATTCCAAAAACACCAAGTGAAACAGGTGTGCCTAATACCCTTTTTGATCTAATTACTATCTATGATGATGAAGAGAATTTGTAGGTCTTTCTTCTAACTCTGATACCAATTATAGAGGAGAAATAACTAGGGGGAACATCTAATCCAAATATCAATGCATCAATTCCACACCCTCTATAGGGAGACCATGAGGCTGAGAGTACCTTAGACACTGAACTTCGCGACCTATTAGGGCCCCCGAAAGATAGCTCCAAGGATGAGCTAGGTTTTGGTGAACAAGAAGAGGAATGGAAACAACCAAAGATTGACACCTCAACAGTCGATCACCAAGTAAGTGTTGAGCCAGTGATTGTCTCTCCAATTAAGGCCGATACCTCACCAGCCAATGAGCACCAGACGGAGGTTGAGCCATTGGAACATACGAAAGTTTCCCCTATCAAATAAGTACATGAGTCGGTCCTAGAGCAAATATATACGGCAGGAAGCCTGGGAAACACTCTGACCTAGGGAGACCAACAAACCCCTAAGCCTGTTGATGAGGTCTCTGATATACAGGAAATTTCTTATGACAGGAAGAGGAAATTCATAATGAGGAGAACAACCAAGAAAATGAGGCTCACGTTGGATAGCGTGATTCTCATCACCACTAAAGAGAAGTTGCTCATCACAGAAAATGCGAAGACATCTGAGATAATCAGCGCAGGGATGGCTATCACTGATGCCACGTTGGATGGATCAAAGAGAGATGAAAAGGAATTGGCCACTGCAAAGAAGGAGCTAGACCATCTGCGCCATCTGGAAAAATATTACCAAGACTCAATGCAAGCCACAGTTTTTTTGAAGAGAGAATTTTGAGATGCATATGCAGAATTCACAAGTGAAAGACATCTCTTTACTGCAAGTGTAGTCAGTTTTCAAGAAGACACTCTCGTGGCACTAGAAACCTATAAATATGTGGAGAGATGGTACGAAAAGGCATACCAAGATGTAGAGTGAATCGATTATATCAATGCAATACAGAAGGGCCGAGACTCAAAGGAGCATGGAATATAAGTGCTAATGGATAGCAGCATCTCTCAGATCAGGAAGGTAGCCAAATATTGGGTAAGTATAGCCCAGGAACCTAAGCGAGAGATACAAAAGAGTTGGGTTGAGTGCAAAATAATGTGGGAAAAGATCAATTAGGAGATGAAAGACATTGGCCTCCCAGACTTCGACTCACCCAAAGACTTTTTCGACTTTCATGACATAGTCAAACGACATGTAGAACAAGACTCGACGTGGGAAGTAGAGATCGTGCAAGTGGTGAGCATGACACTGGGTCAAGTACAGAATTTTATGGAACATTCAATCAAGGCTCGTGCAGTTCTGCAACGTTTAAGTGCCAAAGTGATAAAATATAGAGAATTAGAAATAGAGGTAAGGGAAACCCTTTCATCCCTGATGAACCAGCACAGATTCTCGTATGCTAACACATGCGAGGATATCTTCATCAAGTGGTCAGAATATGAGAAGAGTCATCCACTCTAGTAGAACCACTAGATTGTCTCAAGGGAGCAAAGATATCAAGCGCCGCATGTCACTCTTTTGTTTTACTTAACACAAACTTTTAGCAGCTATTTTAAGTTAGTGATTCTTTATAAATATGGGGATCAACCTTTTGGGAAAGGGTCGATGGATTTTGGGAAAAGACCCTCTTTTTGAGAATTGTAAAGAAATATTTTTGAGCAACTTTAATTAAGAAGTTCTTTTTAAAACCAGAGACAACACCTTGTTTTTCATCAAAGGTGTTATGTCATTGGATTATGGAGGAAATACTTCCATCTTTTAATTCAGTAGTTGATGTTGTAACGAGTAAGAGTTTCTGAATCTATTGATAAGCTATATTTTTCAATACTTTAATAGTTCTTTTTTCTAAATGATGAAAAGTGAATCATTGTGTTAATATGTGATTGATGGTAGAGCTAAGGAAACTATTTTTCTTCCACTTACTTTATTGCATGCGTATTTTCTTTCAATAATTGTATCTCAATCAGTGTGAAATACTAGCAAGTTAACATATTATTACTAGATTTGTAATAGGTGTGAATATCATTGTATGTATGTTAGAGCACAGGGGTTATCCCACACTCATCCTTCTTCAGTAGTTAATAATCCCCTCTATCGGTTGGTTTATACCATAACACCTTAATTTAGAAGACTCATCTAATAAAAGAAAAGACAAAAAAGAGAAATGCTTAATTTGAAGGAGGAACTTTCACAGAAAGATATCATGTCAATCACTAAGTAAATCCCATCGGTAAATTGGCTAGATCGAAAGATCTGGAGAAGCATTGCACCCATCAAACACTGTAGAGTCTAATTGGGCCTCTAAGGTGGGTTTGGTTCCTACTATTGAGTTAAAGGGATCTCGGACCCCTCAACACAATCTTTATTAGAAAAGGAAAATGTATTACTGCATTAATAAATCAAGAAAAAGATTACAACCAAGCCTTGGTGTTGACAAACTCTTTCCAGCAGTTCAATGCTTCAATCCCATGTAGCTTCCATGATTTTGATTACCATCTCTTGATCACTTTTGCACCACTAAATCTCTTAGAACCAAAATGAGACTCACAATCTCTCAATCACAAATTAGAAGCTATTCTCAATTCACCATTAATTAATTATTCCTCACTTATAATTATTCTCATTCTAATTAGCCTTTCCCTTTAGAATATGCCTCCATTTATAGATTGGAGAGGAATCCATGAGGAGATTAGGATGAGAGGTAGGGATCTCACTAAATCATGAGAGATAGGTGAGATCCAAACCGATCGAAAAAAAACTCATCATCAAAACTTCTCTTCCAGAATCTTAGAGAATTTCTTCATTTTTCCCACGTACAAAGGTTGTCGCACCCTTAAACCTTTACAAAAAGAGGCATTTTCGCACCTTCCAGTGATGCAACATGCGAAAAGTGAATTTTTCGCACCATGCTAGAAAGAAGCATGTGACAACTCTGTAATTTAGGGATTTCCTCAAGTTTTGCATCTTTCCCAAGAAGACTTTCTCTCAGTTTTCTTCCAAATTTCTATGATTTAGATGTGAGAGAATAGGCAGTATCACTTGCTGTGAAAAAATATTATATAACAGAATGCCCCCCAAAGTATGAAGTTAGAAGAGATGATAGCTGAAATACTTTGCTAGATGGGTATGTGAAACAAAGAACGTACTGGTTGGAGACCTACCAACAATACAAGTGCATTGCAGTACAATTTTAAATCATCATTGAGCTAGGCATCCCCATACTTAGAATATAAATGAATATAAGCATGGTTGCTGACAAATACATTGCAGAGCCATGATTGTGTTTACTAATTATATGACCACCAAAAATACAATGTGGATCCATATCGCCATGATTTCAATGGATTCATAACCATGAGAATATACACTGTGGATCTATGAATTATAATAGTAACATAGCCATAGACCAATACAATGTGGATCTATGTGACAACATTACTCCAGTACTTTCCATACCAACCTGGGGAAATAAATATTCAAGAGTTCCCAAGGGTCTTCATCTCGATCGCAATTTTGAATTACAATTCTAACCATGTGAATAGATTTCTTGACGTCGAACATGGTAGAAGCCACTTAATTACCGGTCATTGATGTATATCGTTAACAAGTGTGAAGGAAATCACCATTAATGTCAATGAATCCCAAGGTACTCTTAGTACATTCCTTCGAATGTGAATTAATGAGTTGAAGTTGAACATCCGATGGAATCTTTTGATCAGAGGTCAATGATGTAAACTCCCTATCAAAAGTGAGGACACTTGCCATTGAGGCATGTTGGTTCCAAGGTACTAAAATGATTCTAAATCATATTCCTAGATTATGATTTAGAATCGATAGGAAGTGATTCGGCGCAGGAGGGCCTTGATGTATCCCCTATCAACGACACAAAATAGGTACAATATTTGTAGTAAAGGCACAGAGTAATTTCAGGACTGACTCAAGGATGACCAACGAGATAGGAGGCTTAAAGGACTGTAGTGCTTGTTTGAAGCAATAGAAGGCTTCTTGGTTGAACTTCTCTCGAACATTGACATGAAATTGGTCTTGGAAGCACTGACTTAACATAGAAGATCATAAGGAAAAATCTCATAAAAGGGCATGATCGACAAGAGACAAGGGGATTTACCAACTTTGACGCAAAACGTAAAAGATGTCATGTTCGAGAGAAATTGATGCCATTAATACAGATTCAAGTACATATTCCCTTCCCAATTTTCCCCCCCACCATGCTTGGCGAGTACCTCTTTATGTTTTAATGAGCTTGAGGAGGATAAAAAATGATCATTTATAAGCTCGTCCTTTGGACAAGTCCCTCAGAGTATGTTTAACAAACCCTAGGAAGGAGTAATTTGGTCCCATATGGGTCTTCCAATGTAGGTTTTATGAGTCTAGAGGAAGTAAACTCAGTGGTTTTTCATATTTATAGAGTTTTAAAAACACTTGAAGAAAACTCCAAAGAGGTCCTTTTTCGTAAAGTTTGTCTCCCAAGCCCGAAAAATGCATAAAAAAATTCAAGGGAGAACTCTTCTATCGAATACTGATGTATTCCTAGAGCATACATTTTTGTTAATTAATCTACCCAGTCTGAAAAATGGGTAAACTTACTCCAAATAAATGCTCCTTCAAAAACAAGCATGGTGCTTCAAGTCGTTTTACGAGTGTGAAGGAAGCAAGTTCACTCAAAACTCTTTTCATGTTTACAGACTCTGAAAAGAGATTAAAGGAGACTCCAAAGAGTTCCCAACATAAAGTCTAAAGGTTTTGAGCGAGACCCATGGATAGATGTTACTTTGCCCCCAGTTTGAGAAGTTAGCAGCTTAAATATAGAATGATAATCAAAGGATAGAGACTGCCCCCCCAAGATTCGTTTCATTCACCAACTCTTCTCCTATTGCCCATTTCTATACCCAATAGACTCCTGGTTACTAATGGGAAAATGTTCACCAAAGGGGGAGGAAGAAAGAGGATCGTCTGACCAAGGTTTATGGAATGAAGGTTAAACTATGAGTTGTAATAGAAGACTCGACTCAACAAGAGAGGTGACTATTTCATTTTTAATGAGCTTGATGCAATAAAAGAACTATGCTTAGTGATCAATTTCATTTTTTAACGAACTTGAAACAAAAATGGGAACTTTGCTCGTCTCTGGTTTCATTTTTTAGCGAGCTTGGAACCTAACATAAAACTATGTTCATAATCTTTGGGTTTGATTCCCAGACCTTTGTTTTATTTTTTAACAAGCTTGTCACAAAGAAGAAAACTATGCTTGTTTCTAGTTTCATTTTTTAATGAGCTTGAAATAGAAAATAAACTATGCTTTTAACCTCTACTTTATCATGGATTCCAAGAGAACAAAGCTCTGGAAGGAATACATGTTAAAGGACAAACCTCGGTCATGGCTTCCAAGAGATATTCCCTAGATGGAAGAACAACACTCTGGAAGGAATACATGTCAAGGGATGTGATTGGGGTAGGGAGATCAGGATCTAAAATCCCTATCGAAGAGATCACCATGCCAACTACTATATGTAAATGAGAAGAAGGGAGAGATTCCTTTTCACTTAGAGTTGAATGCATGGGACATGTTGCCATATAATTGACCTGCAGCAGGGTGCATGACGCTAACATGTAAGGACCATTCTGAGAATTTGGATGGTTGGCCATCATATGAGGACCAATGAATGAAATCTAGTCTATGATCACTATGTTTCCATTATGAGGGAAACACATCACTCGCAAAACTTTGGACACAACAACCTTCATAGCATAAACATAGTCTTGCCCAAGGAGCGAATTAAAATCCAAGGGGTCGTGGACTACCAGCACATCAATGAAAACGGGTTTTCCCCCCAAAGTAATAGGAAATTGAGTTAGGATCCCTAAAGGTTGACTAATTGTTAGATAGATAGAGAGGTAGTGGGGGGGGCCAAAGGGCCCATAATGATAATAATGGAGGCCATTCAATGTAAGGTGGACTAGGTCCAATATATTATTAAATAAGGCCCACTATGGTAGTTAGATATAATAAATGGGTAGTTAAATATAATAAATGTAAGAGGACTTCTTAGAAGGTTCTACTTCTAGACGATTCCTCCTCTAGAATGTTCTTATGTGATGGTAGAACTATATAAAGCGGTTCAAGCAATGTAATGGGATATGAAGAGAAGGATTGTATTTGGAGCAGTAATTCAATAGGAGGAAGACCCTTGAAGAGGCAAGTGAATAGGAGAGGATCCCTTCCATAATAGGATCCATTGTATGGTGTTGCCCTACCTCAAGGGTTTTGATATAAAAAAGTGGTGGTTTTCTATATTGTTTCATATACCTTGTGTGGTGATTGTATTCAAATATATTTGGTACTATTATGGTATTTTGTATTCAGGTATTTGGTACTTAACATTAACCCTTATGTTAAAAGCCAACAGATTATGAGTCATCGACGCAAGCTGAAGTGAACCAAGAGCTTGCCAAGCATTTGAGGATATGATGCTAACAGAAGCTCCCTCATCTATTAGAGTGTTAGGAATATTCCTACCAAAAACCTGAAAAACAATTTGGAAAGGTGTGTAAGAAGGAAGATGAGGTTTCGTTATAACATTCCAATCAATAGTAATCGCATTGGTTGGAGGGGGTGTCGTTGGAATGGGTGAAATGCCCCCTTGTCTAAAATAATTTGTGGTAACAAGAAAGATCTGAGCGACATATTCACTCTTCGAAGGAGGAGTGGGATATATTGAATGGGAGACTGGATCGACCACTTGGTTTTCACTCTTCAATGGAAGAGTGGGATCGACCGATGACAGAAACAAATCAATCACTTGGGTTTCACTCTTCAATGGAAGAGTGGGATCGACTAATGACGAAATCAGATTGATCACTTGGGTTTCAGTATTCAATGGAAGAGTGGTATCGACCGATGACAGAATCATATCGATTACTATATCAACTGGGTCAACTTAGGATGAAACTAAATTGACCACTTGATCAATCAGACTAACCAAGGAAGCAACTAGATTGACCAATTAATCAACTAATGGTGGGTTGGGAGAGAGTTTACAGTAACCTGTTGGAAGTTGTTGTTGATCAACAATAATATCTTCCAAAATTTTCGAGGCTTCATCCATACGAGGGAAAAGGTGACTTCGAGTGAGTTTGATGACTCCCTCTGCATAACCTACAAGGAAATTTGACTTGAAATTTTTTTCCAATAGTACTATCACTAGTTGACGGGTTGTCACCAGTATGATGTCTAGAGGCTGGTGACACAAGTTGTTGAGACCACACTTATAAAACCTTGGATAAACAAAGACAATCTTTAAGAAGGTGTTCTCCCTTGCAAAGTCTGCAAGGGTATTTAGACTTACGAGCTATCTGGGTAGACTTTTGAGCATCATCAACACTCCCAGCCTAATTAACAGTAACTGGTTTCTTGTTTCCAACATGCCTTGCAGTGGTTGGAAGCTTGGTCCCTTGCTTATTTTTCTTCTTCTTAATCTTCCTTTTCTTCTTCTTCTTATCCACCTGGTTACTAGCTACAGATATTTCGATAGGTGAAGAAGAAGAAAGGGAAGAAGACTCAATAGGTGAAGAAGGCGAGGGGTCAACATTAGGTTTACTTTCTTGGGGTGGTGTGTTTGCACTCGAAGCACCAGGAACATTGGGGATCACTGGAGTGGAAAGAAACCATACTGATAACCCAATGGTAACTCCTAGAAGACTCAAAGTAGTAATAAAAGGGATACCAACGTTTCCATAAAAAGGAAAATATAAAGGTTCCCCAGAAAAAGGAGTCCCTTCATTGATCATTCTGGGAACTGACACCATAACACACACTTAACCTAAGGTCCGCTAGAGAAAACAAACAACACACGCTAAAAATTCTAGAAAGTAAACCAACAAACAAACCTTCTCACAATGAACGCACTAGTTGGTGATGAAACCCAATGTCGTGAGATCAATATGAAAAGGGGTTGAGATAGAGCGGGTGGAATAGTTACGTTGGCGACTTTCTTAACAGACTTACACCATGGTGAAATTATCCTTACGGTAGAACCATGAGTGACCCTCCAAGGATCCCAAGTGAGTTTGACCAACGTCTTCCCCAGGTACAACAATGACTTTCCCCTTCGTCGTAACCTTATGTATGAAACTAAAGATAATGGCCACTAAGTTTGCCACTTACAACAAAAATGCCTGGGGAAACAGTCGATAGTCGGGTAATACACGCAAGGGTAGGGATGAAACCCAAAATCCCCTTGAGAGGGCATCAGATTGAGGTATGACCTCCCAAGTGATCCCCAAGTGTCTTTTAACACCATTTGTAATATGTGCAAACCACTCCACTGAAACCAACGAAGCGGGGGTAGTTACTTCGTTGATCCCAATGTGACCTCGTGATTGAACCTTATGTGAGAAGGGCTTCCTAGGACAGAGGTGTAGCAAATGGATTTCCTCTCCCTAACTCAAGTTTCTACATTTGTTTATATCTTTGGAAAGTTGACCTCAACACCTACTCCAAATCCCTACAACTAATCTAATGTAGGCTTGCTACCAATGTAAACAAAAAGCTTCTAATAAATTTTATTAGCATGATTTTTAATGGTTGTTGTTTACTCAAAAGAGAAATTGCGTTGACCAAATGGTGTTTTGAACAACTCTAAGCCATGCAAAGAAATGAATATGCAACATTTCACTTCGATGAAGGCTATATTACGAGAAGGAGAAAAACTTTTACCTTTCTAGATGCATGAACCAAATGCAATCAAATATAAACTACAAATATGCACCACCCAAAACTTTGAATGAAAAATGTTTAATATATGAGTCAAAGAAATTGAAAAATACACGATTCATGTCCCCCCTAGCCATGAGGGGGAAATAACTTGAAGAATGGAAGCTTGAATATGCCAAAAACCATGCAATTTTGTTCTAAAATACAAGCTTAGAAATGCAGCACCCAAAAACTTCAAAGCAAATCATTCAATAAGAAAGATAACTTTGTTAGTATCAAAAGCCCTAAAGAAAATAATATAAAATCTTAAATTGAAAATCACTCAAACATACAACTAAGAGATTATACCCTTTTCAATTCAAAATAAATAAGAAAGAATGAGCAAAACTTTTAATGGTGAAAAAGAAACTCTAGATCATTAAGAAAATTGCAAATCGATGAATTAACCAGTCAAAAAACACTCCCAGCATCAGATCTAATATTTGGAAAATAAAGAGCAATAAAAATATATTTTTTTCAGAGGCTATGGCGGGCTTATTTGACAGACAGTGCAATAATTCCATTTGTCATGAGCCAACGAAATATCAAAGTGCGACAACCAATTAAAACTCAGAAAAAAACAAAAAAATGCTCAGACTCTTCAGTGCAATTTTAGATTAACTGATCATACAAGGCCATGTGATGACTCATAAAGACTCAAACATGACACAAGAAGCAAACTAGGCGAACAAATCGAAAAAATCGTTCCCTAGTATGGTCGCCATTTTTGTTGTGGATAGATTCGTAAATGCAGACATAAACAAATCTCCCTAGTTCGGGAACTCGAAACTAGAAAAAAAACAAGACATAACACACTCCTTTCCTTATATTCAAATGAAATGAAAAAGGATAGAAAACTTGTACCTTTTAAACTGACGTTTGTCCTCGTTAATTGTAGCTCCAATATTGATCTAATGTTTTGTAGAAACAGAGACTAGTAAAAAGGATCAAACAAAACCCGTGAAAGTAACAAACATACATATGTTTCAATGAGTCTATGTAAATAGCCAAGGAGAAATACAAATAAAAACCATTAACAATCTTTATTAGGAAAGGAAAATGTATTACTGCATTAATAAATAAGGAAAAAGATTACAACCAAGCATTGGCGTTGACAAACTCTTTCCAATAGTTCAATGCTTCAATACCCATGTAGATTTCATGATTCCCATTACCATCTCTTGAGCACTTTGGCACCACTAGATCTCTTAGAACCAAAATGAGACTCAGAATATCTTAATCACAAATCAAAATCTATTCTCAATACACCATTAATTAATTATTCCTCACTTATAATTATTCTCATTCTAATTAGCCTTTCCCTTTAGAAGATGCCTCCATTTATAGATTTCTTAGGAATCCATGAGGATATTAGGAAGATGTTAGGATCTCACTAAATTAGGAGAGACAGGTGATATCCAAACCGATCGACAAACAACTCATCATCGAATCGTCTCTTCTAGAATATTTGAGAATTTCTTCATTTTTCCCATGTACAAAGGTTTTCACACCCTTAAACCTCTACAAAAAACGACATTGTCGCACCTTCTAGTGCAACATGCGACAAGTGAAGTTGTCACACCATGATAGAAAGAAACATGCGAAAACTTTGGAATTTATGGATTTCCTCAAGTTATGCATCTTTCCCAAGAAGAATTTCTCTCATTTTTCTTCCAAAGTTCTATGCTTTAGATGTTAGAGAATAAGAATTATCACTTCCTGTGACAAAATGTTGTATAAAAACAAGTAATTCACATCTAATAATCAAATCACTCGAACGTGTGCATCAAACACCCCTAACCCAAACAAATTATCAAAGACGTTATACAACTTGCCAAATCTAGGTTTGGAAAGGGTCTCAAGATGTCCTATTGGGTCAAAACCCCCTAGGTTTAGGGTGTTTCCTAGGTGGAACCAATCCCAATCATGTGTGCATGTGGTATGATGTGGGGTAAACTCTTGGGCATGGGGTTCATGACATACAATGGTTTTTATTGTATTACCTATGGGCGCCTTTGTAGAGGGTGAGTTGCCCTTTGTCCACAATGCAATTTTTCCAAGCCCATTTGTTTGCCTTTCTTCTTATTAGCTATTTATTTCATGTTTTGAGGAATTAGTTGGAGGCCAATATCCTACCTTGGTGTCTAGATACGACAATCTCATTCACAAATACCTTGCGAAAATGAGAAGGTTAGGTTGGCTCGTGATGAGAGCCCCTTTCCCTCAGTCATGCAATTGAGAGCCACTACCTTGGCTTGGTAACCAGATGATGGTAATGTCATACTGCTAAATACTTATGATCATGATAGGTCAGCTTGTGATGAAACCTCCTATCCCCCAATTAACACCTTGAGTATTCATCATTATTCATTTTGTGGGTCCCCCATTTCTTATAGAGAAGCATTTCATTACTTTCTCAGGGATCCCTGAGAAAAGCATCTCAAAGGTTTTATGATTGGTTTTTATCTTTTTCCGGCTACTTTTACCCTCTGGGCCTTTATCCCCTTCTTCCCATGAGGTAAGGTAAAATCCCTTCTTGGATCAATACACCCGAAGATCCCAAAAGGCTAGGGATATGGAGGGAATACCTATGGAAAGTGATAAGTGTGGTAGGGAACAAACGATGACTTTTAAAGGAACCACCCAGTAGAAACTTATTCCTAAGGGAAACCAACTTACTAGGACATAATGACACCTGCCATTGGGTTTAAACAAGGCAGAGAGCATAAATTCCAAGCAAACTTTTTGAAATCAAGAAATATTCATTGCAACATGTTCAAATTCTTTAAATATCAAAGAGATACATACCACGATAACTATACTCAGTACCTCATGGAGCAAGACCCATTGCCTTATGGGACTAGTTCGGTGTGGTAGATGTTGTTGTTGGTGATGTGTAGGATACATCAATGAAAAGGAGGGCCCCTCCTGGGCTATGATTTTTCCATATGGCTCTCGGCACCCCATGTCTACAACCTATGGGCCTCGAGACATAATCTCCTTAGTTACTTCTAGGTTTGGGGTAACATATGGCTCATACTCGGGAACATGTGCTCACTACAGAACGCATGAGAACCTCATCATCTCTGGTATGACATGTGTCTACTAAATCTTAACAAAAGATATTAGTAACATATAGGGTGGTGATTGTTGATGATTAAAAACGTCAACGTAGTTTCGCCCGCAAAGTGTTGCTAAAGCCTATTATTATAATACTATATAATAGTAGTTGGTGGGACCCCCTTGAACTATTGAAGATCAGCTCTACTCATTTTTTATGTTGTGATGATGTGCGACATCGTTTAAATGGTTGATGAGATATTGTTGTTATTGGTATGAGTTGAGCTTTTGAGACATTGATTCTTCATGTTACTACAACTTATGCAATTCATTAATGCCATTTGTTCTTATCGCACCTCCACAACAAACACATTAGTGAAATCACATGAAAAGCAGTCTTCAAGGAAGGCTAAAATACTATAAGTGCAAAGAAAATGAATCCAATACTGCATTTTTACTATACTACATGCAAACAATGGAAAAGAAATAAGAAACAATTGCAAAAGGGAAGAATTTGGAGTTATCCTATTCACTATACTACATGCATGAAAGGCTTAACAATTATCCTAGTTAACAAGAAAATAGTTTTGCAATGATTAATTGGATTATGTGGTCGATATATATATATGGTGTATTTGGATAGATTGAATGTTGGTGGCACATTTGACCAAGTAATGGATGTTGATGGTTATGTGATTTTGTTTGAGTTATATGATGTAAAATAGGATGTGGTGATTGCGCTACTGGCCTTTAATGTGGTGATGGTTTCAATACATGTTTGATTAATCGTGTTAATGGAAAATTTGTTGGCATGTATTGTTGAGTTAATGAGATATGGGTGGAGGTGACGTACATTTACTGCACGTCACCTTTACTCTTCCTATTGGCTGCCACCCTAGTCGGGCTATTGTTCAATCTTGATGTTGTGGTTATGCTCCAAATTCTTAGCAGGGAAGGAACCGCTCGGCCAGCTCTCGTTTTAAGGAATTCGATTACAAGTATGTCCTTTTTTGGCCATTCGTGACTCTGCTCTATTTATGAAATGATTATTGTCTCAGGTGTATGGGTTTGTGTTTTCCTAAGTGTTGTAATTGTGTGAAATTTTGGATCTTAAATGAAGAGTGGATGGTTATTCCTATAATAATTTTGAGTTCGTAGAGGTTATTGGTCTTCCTGGGTCATAGCTCTCTGTTACCACTACTGGTTTAGTTGGAGGGTTTTTGTTTAAGTCTTGGGTGGATAGTTATCTTCACGCACTGTCACTAAATCCAGTCTCTGGCTTTCATGGGTTTAATGGTCGAAGGTTTTTTGCGTCACTATGTGGGTTTACTTCAGCATTTCCCACCACTAAAGATCATGAAGTGAGTGTTTTGTTCTTAACTCTGACTTGTCCTCACCTTTTGTTTTGGTCCCCTTCCATGGATTGTTACCTGTACGCAATGAGTCATGTCTCTCTCTTTGTGCACACCCTTGGCCTCGCAAGTTCCATGATTACGAGGAGTTGGCTCCATTCCCCTGGTGATGGCTACTGGGAAAACCCTTAACCCTCCAATCTGGAGTTTTATAGAGGATACCGTTCTACCTATCAAGTTGTTACGGGTTATTGTGGATTGAATGACTAGTCGTTTCCCTTGGATAAAGACTCGCCCAGTTTGTCGTATAATAGTCATGTTGGTTTGGCATTTGGCTACTGCTTCTGTGATAATAAGGATAAACCCCTCGTTGCCAATTGCACTTTCAAAAGATACAGTCACCCTCCTTATGTTAATAGCTCAGTATTTTTAATGGAAAGGGCCTCTGCCTCGATTCGATTGGATGCATGGGTATGCATAGCTACCACAACTCGTTCGGTTGATTGATTTTCTACAATAGTGGAAAATTGTTTGGTTGATATACAGTCACTGGTATTTGCACTAATAATTATTCGGATGATAGTTGGCATTGGTTACAAATGCTTGGTGTTGCTCACACATGTCACATTGCGTGTATGGTGTTTTTCAAATGAAATATTGGGCATGGTAACTATGTTTTTCTTGGGGCCAAATGATTATTGAAATGGATAACTATAGAAAGTATATCCACTGCATCATTGTTCTTGTTGGTTGTATAGGCCCGAGTGTGCACAACAAAGTCGATCATAGAGTGACTAAATCGAAGCAATCTTATATTAAATCGATGGCTCAACCAATATGTTGAGTTATTACTGTGACTATGTATTTGTTGTGTTGAGTGGAAATGTTGCATCGTGGGGTTTTTTTAGCTGCACACCATGTGTGGTACAGATAGCTTGTTTTTCACATTCAGGGATACCCACAGAGTTTTAAGCATGTTTATTTATTTCAATTGACCACTGGTTAAAGAAGGCATGTTGTTGATGACAATCGTGCTGGATGGGTGGCCCAGTTTTTAAGTCACATTCAATTGTTTTTTTTACAGTGGCAGAACTACATTGCCTGGGAAAATTACCCTATGCATAGCTTGTGTCTTAATGGTGATTGTGGGTTGTATGATTAATCATATTTTCGGGCGTGGAAATCTAGTCTTGATTATCTGGTTACTACCTATACATGTTTAATGAATATCACTGCATTTAAATGATAAGACCGATTACAGTGATAGTGATTTCATTGTTAATTTGAAAACATGACCTTTGAAGTATTATTGTGATTGAAGAAATGCGTGGGCAGTGGTTGATTTTGATAGTCACAAATTGGAAATGGGTATTGTGCGTAAATTGTTATAAAATGAAAAGTGTGTGAATGAAGGGAACAAAACCTCTTACAAATTGTGTGGAATACATACTGTCTTGTTATGGCACTATGTTGGATATTTGATTAATGAACAGTGACTAGTTAAATGCACATGAATTATTATTTGATCAAATGATTGATGGTTGATGCATCTCCTTTAGCAGAATGTGTTATGGATCAATGAATTAATTTCATGAACAATAATCATTCTTCTTCCCTCCCATTATTTCACTTTCCGCTAATTACAAGCCCCGTCACCTCCCATATTCACTTTTTCACTCCCTGTTCTGAGATTGATTACAGTCAAGAAAAATTTTGTGTTCAAATGGATGAAAGTGACAGTGTCTTGTGTGGATTGTAGTGAGGTTTTATTGGTTTTCTTTACAGTTGATTGTTGTTGTTATTGAGAAGTGACTGTGATTCTCCCCTTTCATTATATCATATTTTCTCTCAATACAAACCCTTCACATATCCCAAAACCCTGTTTCACCCCCTTGCTCGTTGATTAACAGTAAAACAATTTGTATGGATTCGATTGCACGAGTCTGATACATTATGAGCCAAATCTATTTCATATTTTTATGAGTTGTCATGTATGGCTATTTAAAATACTATTTGCTAATTGATCATGCATGCAGGATGAGTTTTTTCAGTCGAAGAATCCATGGCCGAGGAAACAGAAGTAGAGGTAACTGGAATCGAGGCCCAAGAAGGCCTAGGTTCTCCATACATTTTGACATTGATTCACAAGAGCTTGGCCAATTGTTTCATGTCAGATTCTTCAATTGGATTGGGCAGGGAATAGTCCAACCTAGGTTTGAAAGGCCTCCTTTCCAAGCCTCACAAGCACCAGGTATCCCTGGACCTCCTCATGTATCATTATAACCCGAGGTCCCTGAAAATGATGGATGGCAGGATATTGTCCACCCGATAGTCTCCCAACATCGTGGCTGGCCCAAATTGTCTTTTCCTCCTCCTCCGCCCGTTAATCCCATTGCCCAAGTTGCCCCTGATCACTTGCTAGTGCAATCCTCCCATTCCATTAAGAGATTGAAAATTGAGGCCCACCGTGCCCTTAATAAAGGAAAAGCCATTGTTGTCCCTTCCTCATGCTCCAATGGCTCTGACAAATCTGTGTCTTCCTGGATGCATTTGAGGGACGATTGTTCCCATGTGATCATCGAAATTAGGCCTAAAGGCTCTGAACAACCAAAGGAAAATTCAGGAAAATCAAGAGGCGATAGCAGCAATCAAGGAAGGGTTTCATCACAAACTAGGAAATATGGTTTTTGAGTTTTTATTATATCTATTTTTTTATGACAGTTGACTTCAGGGATATTTGGACGACATGTTTATTTTGGATATATGAGTATTAATTTTGAAATAATTTCAAATTTCATATGTTTAAATTGCCAAAAGTAAACATGTTGATGGGAGGCACAAGGAGGTGTGTTTTGCTTAACTAATGGTTATGTTATGATTGTTATGATTGTTATGAACTAAAGGGAGTCACAAGGGATCCCACCTACTGGTTATTATTTATTTATGACCCTTATTATAATTATTACTCTTCCCCCTAACTAAAGTTAGTTGAGTCTTTTAATCAACTTAACTAATGAATTGGTTCAACTTTTTCAACCAATTCTAATTTGTTAAAAGCAAAAGGAAAGGGAGGAACAGGAGGAGGATAGAAGCAGAAGCATGCTAAGGTTTTCTCTTTGAGTTATGTTGACATAGTTTAGTTTTCATTCATTCGTATATTTATCACAACCTAATTCTCTTTTGTGATAGCAAGGTCTTATTGTAGACAACAATATTCAGGGTTGAATCAAATCATTCAGACACTTTTTTTTCAAAGGTGTTGATCTATCTTTTATATTCTGTGTAAACTTGTCTGTTTGTGAATTAATTTTCATGACTGATAAAGGCTATTATGCAGAGTCAAGTGGGCAGCAATCTATGGCAAGTTGATCCATCTTTTAGAGTTCAGTTTTGGTTTTCTGTCAGAGGTCATTTTGTATGTTCCATCGAAGATGTCTAAGTTTGACTTTGGTCCAAGATTTTTGTATGAGATTTTGTAAAGAAAATGACTCTTTGGTGAATTGGAATGAAATAAAGGATTTATTTATGTCTCAACTATCTTGATTATCATCTTGGTGTATTTACTTATGTTCTTACATTTATTTCAACAGCTATTATATTCAGAAAATTACATAAAAAGTGAATTTCCAGCAAGATTTTTGTTGATAAAAGGTTAGCCTAAGCACTCGTAATTAATACTTGTGAGTTAGGATGTTATTTTTGTTGGCTATAAACATAGGGTGATATTCCCGTCTACTTTAATCTAGACAAGTAAAGTCTGAAAATGCTTGAGTAAGATCATTTCATATCTTTTCCTCAACATTTATTTGGCGTCCGTACTAGGGAGATCTTCGATATCTCTCCAGGTAATTTTTATATTCGATTTTCATCGATACATCTTTCTTTCCTAAATTTGATTCTTTGACTATTTTTCTATTGATGATTGTTCCTGTTGCAAGGCAACCCAATATCGAGCCTAGTCTTCAAGACTAGACCAACATTGCTTTGAACCTGTTTAACACCATTCTAGACACTGCCAATGATGGGTGTTCTATATGCACTAAAAACACACTAAACACCCTCAATTAAATTGTCAACCCAGGGTAAGTAAAATTAGAGTTGTAGAAAAATATATGCCAAGGTAGAAGGATTGGAGGTAGTATAATCTAACTAAGGAAGTGGCTATCTAAAGGCTAATCTATTCAAGCAAAAACTACTAATGAGCAAACCCTACTAAAGAAACTTAAACTAGGTAACCTAAGTAACCTTTGGACCAAGGATCAATGGATAGTTCTAGGAAAATAAATGAAAGCCCTACTTAAAGCAAACTAGTTCAATCATAACAATAAGCAAAAGCAAACTATTTCAACTAATAAGCAAATAACAACAACAAACTACTTCAACTAGCCTACTTAAATTCAATAAACAACTACCCTATGAAATCAAGTAAATAAACAAGCAACTACACTATCGAAGAAAGAATAAACAAGTAAGCAACTAACCTATTAAAGAAAGTAAACAACTAATTAACCTAGGATAACTTCTACTGCAAGTAAACTAATTAAGACTACTCAATAAGCAACTAACTAAGCTAAGAGGCAAGTGAACTCTATTCATAAATCAAACTTCAAAACTATTTCTAAATCATAAAAGGAAGTCTACTAAATTGAAAGCATTATGATAATAGGA
Source organism: Picea glauca (assembly GCA_000966675.3). NCBI lineage: Eukaryota > Viridiplantae > Streptophyta > Pinopsida > Pinales > Pinaceae > Picea > Picea glauca. Next base: position 180,261 of record JZKD02S0688815.1, read on the forward strand.
GCAATTAACAACTAATCTCTTATGATAAGCAAACTACTATTTAACCTACCAAAGCAAAAGACTATGTATCCTACAACAACAAGAAAACTCTCTATCCTACAACAACAAGAAAACTATCTTCTAGTCTATGAAAACTCATATATAGTGTTGATAGTTGTGTGAATGTCTCCGATGTCTTATAATATCACGATGACATTTAATAACAAAATATAATTCATGAGGGATAAACTCAATATTGACTTCAATAGCAAAGTGAAAAGTGTGAATTAGGAAATCCAATGAGAACTTATCCATTATGAAAACAATCATCAATTATCATGCATATCCATGTGACTATTACTCATGCATTAATCATCAACATTTATAAAGATATTATGCTATGAAATTCAATTGCAATCTATACTACGTAAGCAAACTCATAACTAAATTCAATCATTAACTACAAATTGAAATTGCAACCTAAATCTAAGAAGGGAATTGCATGAAGTAAACTAAATTAGTTATATCTTAACAATTCAAATTGCCAAAAAAGAGAAATGCTTATAAACATAAATTAAACACTATTATAACATATGGCAAGTAAACTAATGAGAAAAATAATTGACAACTAGTTAAGCAAATACTGAATAATAATTGAATAAGCAATCTACAAATAAAAACTAAAGCTAACACTATCCATCCACCGAAGCCTTGTTAAAGAAAACATGAAATAAAATTATGTTCTAAAACTTTGTTTTAACTTCTATTTTAAACTTGGTTTTAAACTTTGTATCAGCATAAAAAGAGTCTAATCTACCATCTAATTACACATGGGGTTGGTCTCTAAATCTGCAAGTTTTTCCACTAACTACAAAGTCAGTACATATTGACAATATTTTTCAAAACAACCTGCAAAACTAAATTAAAACAATTAAATCATAAACAACAAATTAAATAACAAAGAAGTAAAATAACATTTTAAGTACATGAAATAAAACAAAAAGACATTTATGCTATGTAATTCATAAATAAAATGATAGAACAGTTACCCAGACTGTTGGTGGGCCCCCCAACAAGTCGTGGTCACTCTTCAAATGCACACTACAATCTTCAACAACACAAATTCGTCATTAAAACTAAAAACACAGTCTTACACAATTCTGGCAAAATGAAAATGGAAAAACAGAGGGAAATTGTCTTTTCTCTCTAATACATGACTTCTTGAACTTCTTAACTATTGTAAGAGCACCACAGTGGTATTTATAATCTTTACAAACTAAGAGGTCGACCACTGGAGGGTCGAACCTCTTCTAAAAATAGTAAATTACATTAATGATGCCCTAACTGCCAAAACGGAGCGAGTCAATAATCATCCAACTTAACAACCCAAACCGAGTTGGCAAGAGTACAGTAGTTGGAGGGGGAAAACACGAGAAAAACCCATGTTCCTGATTCACCCATCACTGGCTGCCAATACCATAACTGCCAAATCGCCCATCGTTTTTGTGCAGGATGGAGTGTCGGACGGAGTGCTGGACCGAGTATCGGATGGAGTACCGGACTGAGTGTCGGAAGCAAAAACATGTTGCGATTTTGCCCTGTGACACCAAAAAATGCAAATTAGATCCTTGGAAACATAAAAACATACTGAATTATAATCAAGATCATCATAAAACACGAATTATGCATACCTAGTGTCGATCATAGCATTTCAGCACAAAATCCCTTCAAAAACTTCTTCAAAGCATGAAAATGCATATATACATTCGACAAAAGTATCTAATTAACATCATAAAACCGATCATTTCATGGGCCCAACAACCAATACCCATGCCAAACTTAACCATTCTTGGGCAGCAATTGAACGAGATATTAGTGCTCAAAAATAGTTGGAGGCTAGATGTAGACAACCTATAAATCAGCAATAAACTTTTGTTTCTTCGAGCCTTGGCATTTCTTTCATGTCCTTAGACTCTTGTGCTTCTAGAAGAAGAAGAGGCTTGTCACCCAAAATCAATCCTATTGTTGAAATAGGAAGAAGAAACATTGTGTTATCTGCCCAACAAAGTGCTCTAAGGAGAACTTTATTTGATTCATCTAGCTCGTCTGTCTTTCCCTCATCTATCATCCACATCATGGCATCTAGTGGTGGCTCTGGTGGCACTTGAAGTGCTCCATCTTCCCACTCTTCATTGTCATCGGTGATTGCTAGCTTGTACAACTACTATATACTTGTCCAATCTACTACAAACCCCATCAAAGTCATTAACAAGTATGGGCTTTTTCAGTTCGAAGAGCATGCCACAACCACACCGTGGCACGTGTCTTCTCCTCTTAACCTAGCACCTGCTACTCACCCACTTTCGAAGTTTAAAGAGAATTTTCCTAATTTTTCAGGAAATAACAATGTCAGTACTAACGAACACCTAGTGGCATTTTCTAATGCTTGTCATAACATAGGAGGCAACGACAATGACACTTGCATGCGCTTGTTTGTCAATTCTTGGAAGGGAAGGCTACAACCGATTTATTTGATATTCCTCCTAAGATCTTGTCTACTTGGGAGGAGTTAATCTATTGGTTCCAATCCACTTATGGGAAATCCAAAATCCCCACCGAGAAGTTAAGGTAATACAATAATGTCACTTATAAAGATGGTGAGACCATCAAGTCTTTCAACTTGCGTTTCACCAAGTTATACAATCAAATCCCCGAACTTATCCACCCTCAGAACCAAGCCACTTTCATGCATTACTACAATGCATTTCCTTTTTCCTACCGTCATAGGCTTGAAGAATAAGCCATCGATAATCTTGGTTCCGCTCTACATACTTGTGCAGAGTATGAAGAACAACTTGAAAGAACTGGTCTTCCCCAAGGAGAATCAGTTAGATAGACAGACATGTATGCTCTCTTACATTTAGTACAATATATGAAAAACTGTATGATATCATTTGAGTGGAAGGGTATCGTATCCCCTCTCACCCTTGGAGCCTCATCCTCTTCTGCATCCCCCTTTAGAAATCTGGTTGAAAAAAAAATTCATCCTAAAGCTATCCTGCCTCGGAGTTGGTGTAACTTTTGCGAGGAACACCACGAAGAAACCACATGTGAGGTAAAGAAGAGTGTCAGAGATAAGATCTTTGGTAAGAGACCAAAATCTATTATCATTGTCCTAGACTTTGCGGAGCTAGAGGATGTCATGATTATCAATACTAGAAACAAATCCTATGCTCCCAAGGGAAAATTTGATCCTCCCCACGGTTCTTCTAGCCCAAGCTCATCCTCGACTGTTGTTGCGCCCAAGGTTCCTAAAATTCCTAAGATTCGGGGAATCACTCCCCCTCCTCCCTCTTCCAAATACAATATCTTGAATCAATTGACCAACATCAAAGCATATCCAACCCTCCTAGACATGGTTGTCATCCCTGAACAACAGATGCATCTGAAACAATTCATGGAAGGAAAATCTTTCGTTGTAGCCAATCTTTCTGAAGAGGTAGACGAAGAGGATTATTTTGTAAATAAAGTAGGTGTACATAGATTTAGATACCCTATAAAAAAAAAACCCTTTTATATTTCTGTAAATATCATGGATAAGATTGCCCATTGTTGCCTCATTGATGGCGGTTTGGGCCCAAGTGTGATGTCGAATATTATTATGGAAGAGCTAGGCGTGTCTTGTACAAATGAAAACACTTGAAGCATGCTCTCCTATAATAGTCTACAACAAACAACCATAGGTGAGATTAAGTATGTAACATTGGTTTTATGCGTCCATCCTGAGATAAAGAAAACCCTTATCATTCAGGTGATTGATATGCTTGTAAGCAATTACTCAATTATTTTGGGAAGAGATTGGAAATCCCTAACAAGTGGGTACCTCTCACTTGATGGGACACATTTATCCGTTCCTCGGAATGGTAAGAACATTATTGTCGTTAGAGAGGGAAGAATTTCACCCTACATAGAGAGTGTTCTACAGTCTAGAGTAAACTATATCGAAGAAGACCTAGGAGTGTATTCCATATTTGTTGAAGAGGATAATATTCCTTTGGAAATAATTGATCTAGATGATGAATTATGACACATGCACTTTGATGGTTCACACTCTAACGAAGGTAACGGGGCTGGTATTATCTTTGTTTCCCCTGTAGGAAAAATTCATAATCTGTCATACAGGTTGGAGTTTTCTTGTACAAACAATGCCGCTAAATTCGAAGCTTTATTGTTAGGCATTGAGAATGCACTTAATCTTGGTTGTGGTCACCTTTCAGTTTTTGGAAATTATGAGCTTGTTGTGAACCTAATACATAAGATATGCTCTCATGGAAACAAGATGATGGAATGATACTCCCAAACTATTTGGGAACTTGTCTCAAACCTTCTATCTTTCAACATCACTCATGTTAAGAAGGAGTCGAATTCAATGGCTGAGCGATTAGTTGTCTTTGCAGCCTCTCCTAATCAACAACTCTTTTCTCACAGGCCTAATTGTGCTTTTCAATCTCTACATCACCCATACGTTCATGAAAAGGAAGGATATTGGAAGTTCATCCCTAATGATGAGAGCATTTGTGTTGTCCTTCAAAATGAACCTCTTGAGCCCGAAGAGATTATATCCACAGAAAACGATGAGATTCCTGAGGGCTTGACTCCTCTTGAGAGTTTGTTTTCATTTAGTGTTGTAGGAAACAAATAAAAATAGAAATACGAGGAGTTACAAAAGAAGGTGGTTGAAACCATCCTCTTGAACATTAGGACACCGGAATCTTCAACAGATGTTAAAATAAATGTCCAATGTTCTACTAGAAAAGAGATGGAGTCCACTGGGCTACTTGGTGAATCTCAAAAGTTTTTTGCTTGGTCTTATGAGGATCTTCGTGGTTTTGATCCTGGTCTTGTTAAGCATATTCTAAAGCTAGTTGGGAAAAAAAAAGAACTTGTTAATTATGCACTGAAGGCACCCTTTCGAAGGGGGTTGGGAGATTTCTTAAGGGCTAGAATGTTTTTTTCAGTCCACCTTGAACGGGTTCCAAATCGGGTACCTTATTCAAAGATTACAAATCATACTAGAACCTGTGTTCATATTCTCACCCTCCGTCAGTCTATTATGAGAAACCCTTCTCCCCCCCTCTATGCAAGAATGATTCTATAGCAGGTTGTAGAGTTACAGTTGAATCCCTTACCTGACAGTTTGTTTGGTTATAGTAAAATCAAGGTAGAAAGGGAAAATTTTCACAAAACCACTCTTACTACAAATTGTGATACTATGTCTTACAATTGCCTGCCTTCTGGCTTATTTGATGCAAGTATGGCCTTTAAAAGGCCTATACACACAACATTCAATGAATTGGTTAGTCTCCACGCTTATCTTGATGATTTAATTGTATGCATCAAAGGGTTGATAATTACACCCGAATTTCAAGTGTTGGGTCATTTCCAAATTACTTTTGTCTTGGACACTAACTCAAAAATTTCAAAAGAATTACAGAGACAATGGTTTTCCTACAGCACTAACAATCATCGCTTGAAGTATTGTGAAGGACCAACGTGAAAGGGTTCTAATGCTGATTAGATTTTTGTATACTAGTAGCCTAGCTCTGCTTTCAAATTTTGCGCTTCTTTTCTCTGCTTTATAGTACTTTGGTTTTTGTTTTCTAAGTTAATTTTTTTCCTGTTGCGCTTCATTTCTGTCTTTTATTGTTGTTGTTTTAGTTTCTGTAGTTTTACTTCTGTCATGATTTGTTTTTTTTCTCTTATCTTTAATCATTTTGGTCAAATAAGGTGTCGAATCAATTTTTCCACAGTGACACTCCTGCAAAGCATTGTTAGATAATAACAACCAAGCTTACACAGATGTCAGGATTCTCCTCTGAAGGACCCTTGAAATTGTTACATTTTTTCATTGTTGTCTTATGAAGAATTGACTATCTCCCACTTCTTCTTGCCATTTCTTCATCCATCGAGATTTTATGAGAAAGTCTAAATTTTTCCTCCTTAAAAGTTAGAGAGCGGATTCCAGCAAATGATTATGCATACAGTGGTAAAAACCCTTCATACTTAACACTTTTCATGAATTATTCCCAAATTCCCGGTCATCTTTCCATTAAATCTGTTCACTTCCCCCTAATGCATAATCATCCCAGTTTTTATCTTCTTGACCTGTTGTTCTTGGTCTACGAAACCATGAGTTCTGAGTTCTAAATCTGTTGAAAATAAATTTTCCCTATGGAGTTGTCAGTTTGTTGACTATTAAAAACGTCAATGTAGTTTCGCCCGCAAAGTGTTGCTAAATCCTATTATTATAATACTAAATAATAGTAGTAGGTGGGACCCCCTTGAACTATTGAAGATCAGATCTACTCATTTTTTATGCTGTGATGATGTGCGACACGGTTTAAATAGTTGATGAGATATTGTTGTTATTCGTATGAGTTGAGCTTTTGAGATGTTGATTCTTCATGTTACTACACCTTATGTTACTCATTAATGTCATTTGTTCTTATCACACCTGCACAACAAACACGATAGTGAAATCACATGAAAGGCAATCTTCGAAGAAGGCAAAAGTACTATAAGTGCAAAGAAAAGGAATCCAATGTTGCATTTTTACTATACTACATGCAAACAATGGGAAGGAAATAAGAAACAATTGCAAAAGGGAAGAATTTGGAGTTATCATATTCACTATACTACATGCATGAAAGACTTAACAATTATCCTAGCTAAAAAGTAAATGGTTGTGCAATGGTTAATTGGATTATGTGGTCGATATGTGTGTGTATATATATATATGGTGTATTTGGATAGATTGAACGTTGGTGGCACATTTGACCAAGTAATGGACATTGATGGTTATGCGATTTTGTTTTAGTTATATGATGTGAAATATGATGTGGTGATCGCGCTACTGGCCTTTAATGTGGTGATGGTTTCGATACATGTTTGATTAATCATGTTAATGGAGAATTTGTTGGCATGTATTGTTGAGTTAATGAGATATGGGTGGAGGCAACGTGCATTTACTACACGTCACCTTTACTCTTCTCGTTGGCCACCACCCTAGTTGGGCTATTGTTCGATCTTGCTACTGTGGTTATGCTCCGAATTGTTAGTAGGGAAAGAACCACTCAACCAACTCTCGTTTTAAGGAATTTGATTACAGGTATGTCATTTTTTGGCCATTCGTGACTCTACTCTAGTTATGAAATGATTACTGGCTCAGGTGTATGGGTTTGTGTTTTCCTAAGTGTTGCAATTGTGTGAAATTTTGGTTCTTGAATGAAGAGTGGATGGTTCTTCCTGTAATAATTGTGAGTATGTAGAGGTTATCGGTCTTCATGGGTGATAGCTCTATGTTACCACTGCTAGTTTAGTTGGAGGGTTTTTGTTTAAGTCTTGGGTGGATAGCTATCTTCACGCACTGTCACTAAATCCAGTCTCTAGCTTTCATGGGTTTAATGGTCGAAGGTTTTTTGCGTCACTATGTGGGTTTACTTCAGCATTTCCCACCACTAAAGGTCACAAAGTGAGTGTTTTGTTCTTAACTCTACCATGTCCTCTCCTTTTGTTTTGGTCCCCTGCCATGGATTGTTACCTGTACACAATGAGTCATGTCTCTCTCTTTGTGCACACCCTTGGCCTCAAAAGTTCCACCATTACGAGGACTTGGCTCTGTTCCCATGGTGATGGCTACTGGGAAAACCCTTAAACCACCAGTCTGGAGTTTTATAGAGGATATTGTTGTGCCTGTCAATTTGTTATGGGTTATTGTGGATTGAATGAATAGTCGTTTTCCTTGGATAAAGACTCGTCCAGTTGGTCGTATAGTAGTCGTGTTGGTTTGGCATTTGGCTAATGCTTCTGTGATAATAAAGATAAACCCTTCATTGCCAATTGCACTTTCAAAAGATATAGTCACCCTCCTTATGTTAATAACTCAGTATTGTTAATGGAAAGGGCCTATGCCCCGATTCGATTGGATGTGTGGGTATGCATAGCTACCACAACTCGTTCGGTTGATTGATTTTCTACAACAGTGGCAAATTGTTTGGTTGATATACAGTCACTAGTATTTTCACTAATAATTATTCAGATGATAGTTGGCATTGGTTTCAAATGATTGGTGTTTCTCACTCATGTCGCGTTGTGTGTATGGTGTTTTGCAAATGAAATATTGGGCATGGTAACTATGTTTTTCTTGGGGCCAAATGATTATTGAACTGGATAACTATAGAAAGTATATCCACTGCATCCTTGTGCTTGCTGGTTGTATAGGCCTGAGTGTGCATAGCATAGTCGATCACATTGTGACTAAATCGAAGCAATCTTATATTAAATCGATGGCTTAGCCGATATGTTGAGTTATTACCGTGACTGTGTATTTGTTGTGTTGAGTGGAAATGTTGCATCGTGGGGTTTTGTTAGCTGCGCACTGTGTGTGGTATAGATAGCTTGGTTTCACACTCATGGATACCTACATAGTTTTAAGCATGTTTATTTATTGCAATCAACCACTGGTTAAAGAAGGCATGTTGTTGATGACAATCGTGTTGGATGGGTGGCCCAGTTTTTAAGTCACATCAAATTGGTTTCTTTTACAGTGGCAGAACTACATTGCCTAGGAAAATTACCATGTGCATAGTTTGTCTCTAAATGGTGATTGTGGGTTGTATGATTAATCATATTTTCGGGCGTGGAAATCTAGTCTTGATTATCTAGTTACTTCCTATACATGTTTAATGAATATCACTGCATTTAAATGATAAGCTCGACTGCAATGATAGTGATTTCATTGTTAATTTGAAAACATGACCTTTGAAGTATTATTGTGATTGAAGAAATGCATGGGCAGTGGTTGATTTGATAGTCACAGTTTGGAAATGGGTACTGTGCGTAAATTGTTATAAAATGCAAAGTGTGTGAATGAAGGGAACCAAACCTCTTACAAATTTGTGGAATACATATTGTCTTGTGATGGCATTGTGTTGGGTATTTGATTAATGAACAGTGACTACTTAAATGCACATTAATTATTATTTGGTCAAATGATTGATGGTTAATGCATCTCCTTTCGCAGAATGTGTTATGGATCACTGAATTAATTTCACAAACATTAATCGTTTTTCTTCCCTTCCATTATTTCACTTTCCACTAATTAAAAAACTCGTCACCTCCCATATTCACTTTCTCACTCCCTATTCTGAGATTGATTATAGTCAAGAGAATTTATATGTTAAAATGGATGAAAGTGGCAGTGTCTTGTGTGGATTGCAGTGAGGTTTTATTGGTTTATTTTACAATTGATTGTTTTTGTCATTGAGCAGTGACCATTCTTCTCCCCTTTTATTATATCATATTTTCGCTCAATACAAACCCCTCACATATCCCAGAACCCTATTTCACCCCCCTGCTCGTTGATTAACAATAAAAAAATTTGTATGGATTGGATTGCATGAGTCTGATACATTCTGAGCCAAATATATTTCATATTTTTAAGAGTTGTCATGTATGAATATTTAAAAGACTATTTGCTAATCGATCATGCATGCAGGATGAGTTTTTTCATTCGAGGAAGCCATGGCCAAGAAAACAGAGGTAGAGGTAATTGGAACCAAGGCCCAAGAAGGCCTAGGTTCTCCATACATTTTGGCGTTGATTCAAAAGAGCTTGGCCAATTGTTTCATGCTGGATTCTTCAATTGGATTGGGCAGGGAATAGTCCAACCTAGGCCTGAAAGGCCTCCTTTCCAAGCCCTGCAAGCACTTGGTATCCCTGTACCTCCTCATGTCTCATTACAACCCAAGGTCCCTAAAAAATGATGGATGGTGTTGGAGCCACCCTTGTTCTTTCACCTCGCGCAAATTTTCAATATTTGATACTTGAGATCTAAGGTTGTTTTTCTTCTCCTTCCGAAATCATAAAACTCTCAAATCTTGTCGCATAAATAACAAATGTGTTTTCGCTTTCAAAAAAGGTCTGTTTTTTCGCAAGAGTGTTTGATCTCTTGTTTTATTTTGGGATGTCACCGGTCAGACACTTCAATATTTGAATTCACAAGTCCCGAGTCGCGAAACTGCGAACTCGTTCCTTCAATTTTTCACCCAAGGCATTGACTATGGTAAACCCTTTAACCCTCTATTAGGCATCATCGGTATTTCTCGCCTTGGCATTCGTCGAGGAAAAGTTTCTGTTTTTACAGCCCCGATAGCCGAGAGCGCGATAACTCTTGAGAAAACCTTGGTTGATAACTAAAAGTAAAAAAATAACCACGGTTAAACTTGGTTCTCGGCACATCGTCGCTCAGCATTTTCTTTCATAAAGTTAAGGTATCTAAAACTCTTATTCACGAAGTTGCGACCTAAATGTATCAAGATTAATTAATCGCCTAATCTTAGATTTCCTTCTCTTGATTCGGGCCAAATTATCGCCGCATCGCGATATCGTGACTCGGCATATCATTCTCCCAAAAACTTGTCTTCGAATTCCCGAGTCGCGATATGGAAATTAAGTTAATCATATCATTAAGGACCCTCCAATCACGATTCCCATTGATTAGATTGAAATCGGCCCTCGCAGTATCGCGAGTTAAAAGGTCGAAACGTGAAAACAGAATTCGCAATGCAACGAAAGGCGAAGAAATTTCATAAGTCAATAAGATTTGTAATACTTTAAAATTAAACGGATTATGTCCCGCGCTTCAAGGTTGGCACACCTCACGAGGTATTCATTCATTTACTCTCCATAACCCGAGTACCTGTCAAGCCGCCCAATATTCATGACATTAATGAGAAATTAGGGTAAAATCCACGAAGAAAATAAGATCGGATTTTTTCAATAAATTTGGTTTTATTCGCGATTTGATGGACTTATGACAAAGGTACATGATTTTCAGATATATACGAAATTTCGTATTATTTTTTAAACATTTCTTATTAACACATAGAGCTCGCCTTTCCCCAAGGATACTCATTTCCGCATGTATACACAGGTTTACTGCAGAAGACCAAAACAGCAAGCTCCAGCTATGGCACCACGAAGAGCGGCGAAAGCTAACGTCGAGGTTGCGGCACAGGGTTCGGACAATGTTTCAGATACTTCGCCCCGAACGAGCGGCTCAGTAGACACCTGGTCGGCCATCTCAGGTATTTTGAAATCCGGGGTCATAAACTGCCCAGACTCAGATGGCGATGACATTGATATTGTAAGGGACGATCTAAACACTAAGTACAAGACAGTTGTTCAGTCGGGGATGCACCTGGCTGCAACCAGACCTCGTTTGCTCCCATACTATGACATGATCCGATGGGCATTGGATCATATCGATTTACCCACCAGAACCATCATAAATGACCGATGAAACGCGGTCGGAACTTTCAGACCAGAGCATATACAATCTATGTATAGGTTGCCAACGACTTCTGAATATATATATGGCAGTGAATTCCTGCAGGAATTCAAAAAGAAGGAGTGCGAAGAATATGATAAAACCATGGGTGGTTTGATAAAAGACCGGGTTTCGCGCTCCGCAATATTTAGAGTAAATGATAAGGGCGTGTATTCAATTTCTTCGTTGGAGCCACCATTCATATATGTGGCAATGATGACGTTCCGGCTTTTCGACAGTGAGGATACCGTGCATTTTTACATCCGGTGGGTACCTCTCATCTTTCGGGTAGCAGAAGGGAGCTCATTCAATTGGTCAAAGATTCTCTCCGATAGTTTATTCGACAGGGTCACAGAGTACCGGGAGAAAAAAGCAGTCGGGAGGGCATCCGGATTCTTCATGTCCGCGTATATCATGGATGCAATTTGCTCCATGACGCCTTTCCCTTTAATGAATTGGGCTTGGATTCCGACCGAGGAAAAAACCGTACATGAGTACCACGATAAGCTGTGGGAAAATAACGCGAACAAGTTTATTTATGAGATTTTTAACTGGGTGGTAGTGCCCCTACACGTCACCGTTTTTGGTCTTTTGCCACCTCGCATCTCGGATAGCATTGTCGGGAATCTGAGCCATATTGCAGACTGGTACGTAGAGGAAGAATTCTCTTATTTGAGAGTGTTCGGAGCTGCTGTTCCTCCTTCGGCACTACCGCTATTCATTCCTAACAAGCTAGCCTGTCACAAAATTGCTCGGAAAACAGTAATCGATAGAGTGAGAAAAGAACTCAAGGCGTCAGCCAAGAAGGTATGGCCATCTTTCCCTATTTGGCTAAATTCATATTCATTATTAGATTTCAGACACGCTAAGGTCGAGGCTGCAGCCTTAGAAGATTTGAGCCTATCCTGCATTGAGTACAAAAATCATGATCCACAGAGGATCGTAAGCACCCATTTGGGGAATTGTGGATTAAAGAAGTTTGAACATGAATTTTCTCCCTCGAATGATGTTTTCCGAGGATCGAGGTCCTATTCGGAGGTGCAATTATGAATCGGATCCCTGGCACCCGCAGATAGAGCTTCTGTTTTAAAATTTCAGGAGCATCGGAAAAGATGCCTTCCTGTTGTGTTGGGAGGCTTGGGACTTTCTAAGGATAAAGAAAATGAGGCCGGAAGTTCTGCGGGGCAGACTTCCAATCCCGAAAAACGTCAGGAGCAGAATACCGAACAGGGAAAAAGTCCCGAGCGAGAGAAGAGTCTGGAGCAAGAGAAGAATCCAGAAAGGAAGAAGAGTCTTGAGCGGGAGGACAATCCCGAAACAGAAAAAGAGGTTACTAATCCTCCTAAAGAGCATAGTCCTGAGGTGGAAATAAAAGACACAGACCCACCGAAAACTCAGAAACCGGAGGCAGGAACTAAGATCTCCGATCCTCCGAAAGAGAAAGATCCACTCAGCACACCAGTGAAGGCGACAAAGTAGATAGGACAACCCATCACCTCTGTCACACCCTTGCAATCAGCACAGGGAGGCGTTAATGAGGGATGGATTTTTGGAGAAGAACTAAGAGCCATAAGGGTAGAGGAACTCCCCCCTAATGATTTCTTTTTTGATAGAAAAAGGAAAGCTGTAGTCAAGCAGGAATTTCATCAAGAGGGAGAGTCCACTATTAAAAGGTTCAAAGTGATGACCGATGGGATGGATAAAAATAAAGATGCATTTGCCACAGAGATTGCAGGGACGCTGGGAGCGTACGCAATGGCAAATCAATTCTCGGTCGCGGCATTAAAAAATGAGCTCAAAGCAAAGAATTGGCTGATCAAGACTCTTGAAGCCCGAATAACTTCGGCTGCGGAAGATGCTAAGAGTCAGGCGAGTGGGGCAATAAAGCTGGCCCAATTGGCTGATAAGAAAGAAATTGAAGTCCTCAAGACCAAACTGGAGCAAGCAAATTCTACGATCCGAGATGGTCAGGTACAATCAGGCCAGCAGAGGGATGTGATTACACGGCTACAGAATCAGTTGAAGAATGCAGAAAGCAAGGCGGTTGACATCGAGATCGTTAAATCTCAAGCGACTGATATTTGGAGCAGAATCTCCTCTGCTCAACAGAGCCTGCTAAACAAAGTAGGAGAGATTCAAGAAGACTGCTTATTAATATAGCAAATCTCTGAGAATCTGATTAATAAAGAAAGGGACGCAGAAGCTGCTCGGGTCGCTTTCCAAGAGGCAGTGATAGCGACCAACAACAGGTTTTCAGGGCACCCCGGGCTCACCATTGTCGAACAGACCAGGGGTAATATCTTGTTAAAGAATTGGGAACAGGATATTACTTTAAGCAAAGAGCAGGCTCAAAAAGTGGCAAATTCATTAGAAGAGGCCGTAAATAACATTAATGGTGAGCAGTTGGGGATAGAAATTGGAGCTGACACAGAGGCGCTGAGGCAGATAAATATAGATCGGATTTCTCTTGACATAAAGGAGGGGAATGACAGGAATTCAGCGGAAATCTCCAAGATGGACAGGGTAGACCCAGATCAAATCAACAAACATTTGATTCATCCTAGTGCACAACTTGGCGCCCTTGAACTCGTTGATATACAAATAAATGATAAGCTTCCACAGTTCGCCCGAGAGTGCTATCTTGCCGAAGCCCGTTGTCAGGCCGAGCCTTCACAGCTTGTGACCCAGTTTGTGGACAAGTGTATCGTCTACACTGAATCCATGCGAGGCCAGGCACCTAGCACTTTTTGAAGAAAGAATGGGTGAAATGGAGTTATCTCGCTCCCCCCAGCTGTCAATACAAAACCTTCACAGCTTGTATTTCATTTTTAGACAAGTGTAGCTTATGTACTAAGAAAAAACAAGCACCTGGCACCTTTTGTAAACAGATTCGGACAGATGGAGTAATTTCACCCTTTTGAACCAAGAGGCAAATTTCGTATAAATAGATCACAAAAAGAAGAGAAAAAGGATGCACTTTTTGGGACTAACTGTAAGAGAGTTTTTGCATCAACGGGGTTAATACAAGCAATTTGAAGATTCCCGATTCTTTCACGACTGTGTTGCAAGTTTGTTTTGTCATGTTCTTTGTTTCTTTTCATTTTGCTCTACATATTTGACGTGTATCACTGTAATTTAGTACGACCACTACTATGGTGAAAGGTTTGCATCTTTTTCTGTAATTGTCTCTTGTCTTTCCTCTGCACCATCTATTAGCGGGTGTAAGACCAATTTACACTTACAGAATATTATGTTTATTTACACTAAGTCAGTTATGTTTATGTCATTTGCTTCTTCTGTGTATACGTGAGTTTTCCACTGACAGGAACTTCGCGTCATCTGCAGCTTAATGTTTTCTCCCATCTCACGTTATTTTTATCAGAAACAACACAGTTACAGGAAAGGGCCTTCAATTTGCATTCTTATTTCGTTTTTTCATGCAAAGGGTTTCTCTTTATTTTCGTCCGAATTAAAATAGAAAATAAACGATCTCTTTAAAAACCATTTCCATACTGGAACTGTTACTCAATGACTGTTCCCACAGCAACTCAACCTAATATTCAACTCGGATTATCTAGTCAAATACATATCGCTTTAAATATCTTAGACACAATCCTTAAAACTGCAAACACCCGGGACGAATTGGAACAATCATGGGCAGACATTGAGCGTGACATAACTGCTCAAGAGCAGTTGGAAGCTAGACGACGAGAACGTAGAAATCTGCTCTAGTTTCTCATACCAAAGGTTAGTATAATCCTGTATCAATATTTTGTATGCTTTCAGATGCCTTGACACTGTACTTTAAGCCTTAGTACAGACTCAGGAACAACATATGGCAAGAAATTGTCCACCCGACAGTCTCCCAACATCGTGGCTGGCCCAACTTGTCTTTGCCTCCTCCTCCGTCGGTTAACCCCATTGCCCAAGCTACCCTTGATCACTCGCCAATGCAATCCTCCCATGTTATCAAGAGATTGAAAACTGAGGCCCACCATGCCCTTGATAAAGGAAAAGCCACTGCTTCCTCTTCCTCACCCTACAATGGCTCTGACAAATTTGTGTCTTCCCGGATGCATTTGAGGGACGATTGTTCCCACGTGATCAACGAAATTAGGCCTTAAGGCTCTGAACAATCAAAGACAAATTCAAGAAAATCAAGAGGTGACAACAACAATCAAGGAAGGGTTTCATCATAGACTAAGAAATATGGTTTTTGAGTTTTTATTATATTTATTGTTTTATGACAGTTGACTTCAGGCATCTTTGGACAACATGTTTATTTTGGATATATGAGTATTAATTTTGAAATAATTTCGAATTTCATAAGTTGAAATTGCCAAAAGTAAATATGTTGATGGGAAGCACAAGGACGTGTGTTTTGCTTAACTAATGGTTATGTTGTGATTGTTATGAACTAAAGGGAGTCACAAGGGGTCCCACCTACTAGTTATTATTTATTTATGACCCTTATTATAATTATTACTATTCCCCCTAACTAAAGTTAGTTGAGTCTTTTAATTAACTTAACTAATGAATTGGTTCAACTTCTTCAACCAATTCTAATTTTTTAAAAGAAAAAGGAAAGGGAGGAACATGAGGATGATAGAAGCAGAAGCATGCTAAAGTTTTCTCTTTGAGTTACGTTGAGATAATTCAATTTTCATTCATTCATATATTCATCACAACCTAATTTTCTTTTGTGATAGCAAGGTCTTATTGTAGACAACAATATTTAGGGCTGAATCAAATCATTCAAACACTTGTTTTTAGAGGTGTTGATCTATCTTTGATAGTCTGTGTAGACTTGTATGTTTGTGAATTAATTTTCATGACTGATAAAGGCTATTGTGCAGAGTCGAGTGGACAACAATTTGTGGCAAGCTAATCTAGTTTTTAGAGTTCAATTTTGGTTTTTTGTCAGAGGTCCTTTTGTATGTTCCATCGGGGATGTCTAAGTTTGACTTTCATCCAAGATTTCTATATGAGATTTTGTAAAGAAAATGACTCTTTGGTGAATTGAAATGAAATAAATAATTGTTTTATGTCTCAACTGTCTTGATTATCATCTTGGTGTTTTTACTTATGTTCTTACATTTATTTCAGCAACTAATATATTTAGAAAATTACATAAAAAGTGAATTTTCAGCAAGCTTTTTGTTGATAAAAGGCTAGCCTAAGCACTCGTAATTAATACTTGTTAGTTAGGATGTTATTTTTGTTGGCTATAAACATAGGGTGATATTCCCGTCTACTTTGCTCTAGCTAAGTAAAGTCTGAAAATGCTTGAGTAAGATCATTTCATATATTTTCCTCAACAATGATATCACCCTTTGTACATACATGATCAAAATACAACCTCTAATCTAAAATGTGATCATGAGCATACTATTGGACAACTGAGAGGGGGAGGGGGTGAATCAGTTGTACCTGAGCTTAAACAATTATGCTTCTTTTAAACTCCTTGCTGAAACACTAAATGATGATCACAATAATGCAAGGAAATAAACCATGGCACATTCAGCATCAGTCACATATATGAGAAACACAGAGACAGATATTTCCTGAGGAAACCCATACAGGGTAAAAAACTCTTTTTCTTTATATGATAAGTAATAGTTACATT
>JZKD02S0688815.1:222658-232874 GCA_000966675.3 Picea glauca
TTGAAAATGCTTAAAATCAAATTTTGACCTTACCAGGAGGTGCGCTTGGCTGAGGCGAGTAGCCTAGTACACTTGGATCTGAGAAAATCCAATTTTTACCCCGTCAAATCTGATCTACGGATTTCTGGACTGGTGCTTCTAGTACTTTTGGTACTCTGGTACTTCTGGTACTGGTTTTCTGGTACTTTTGGTACTTTTGTGAAACTAGGGTTTCACTTTGCGGAAGATCCAGCCACTGAAAAGGTGTGCTCTAGGTGCCAAATTGATCCTTCGGGGAGGGCGCAGCTTTCTAGGTGGTTAGGGAGCTGAAAAGATTCACGTTTGCAAAACCCTAATTTTTGGGTACGGTAACAGTGACGTTTTTCCTCTTGCAAATTGTGTTTCCTTCAGGTTGGCTCTGATACCATGTTAATGTTTATGCCATTATTATAGTTCTTTGCATTTCACTAGATAAGAGCATCATAAGAACAAGATCACTGAGAAATACACATTCACAAGAGACACAACATTTACCCTGGGAAACCCTCTAGGGGAAGAAAACCCCGCAAAAACTTCCTTATCATAAATTACCAATACAATGTTCAAGAGATAACTCAAACCAATACAAATAGTCCTCCCCAAAAGATGCGCCACTCTTCTTCTCCTCTCTCTAACTGGTAATTGCAGCTTGCCTCATAAGAGAATGAACAAGTGAGTTGTGTGATAAGGTGAGGCGCTAGCCTCCCTATATATACAAGACTAGCATGTGTGAAAGGGTTTCACTGGCAGGGCCGACCTCTCACTCTGGGTGGGTAAACCCACCTTTAATTTAATTCTAGGTCGTAATAATAACTGTTGGGGCCGACTTCTTATTCTGCCTATTACAATTGTCCAATGACCAATCCGCAAAAGGGGATTTGGTCCTAATACAATTACCGACATGATTAATCCACAATGGGGATTAATCCAATGAATAAAATAACAATAATAATAAGAATACTCTTCGCAGTTACATTATTTCAACAATAGTCTTCTCCCTCTTGCTGGGAGAATTCTCTAGACACACATTAGGCTTTGTACATCTGCAACATGCTTGATCTGTATAGATCAATCTTGGAAGTCAATACTGACTTCTCTTCTAGTCTCACGAAAAAATCCATATCCTAGTCTTTCTAACTAACTTCCTTCTCTGTTACTGACACAAGGGAATCTTCCCAGGAGATTTCATATCTCATAGAAGTTTTTGAAGCTACTATCTAGTCTTCTCACAGCATTTGTCTCCCAGTCCTGTAAGTTGTCTCTTCATCTGATCCTTTATGAGATCAAGCCTACTCTCCATTTCTTCTGAGTCTACAAGGACTTCATTATCTCTTACAGGGTATACTTGGTGTTGAATACCAAGTCTAAATATAGAGTCAGGCCTCAAACGAGATTTGCTTCCCGTTCTAATGGTTGGTCATCTTTGGAGCCTTTTGCTCCTTTCAATCAATCTTCATGTGAGATACTCTAAATCTCAAGAGATAGCTTCTTCTTCATCTTCTTTGGTACATGAGTGTATATGGTCATGTACATAGTATGCTTCATGTCTCATATAATATGTTTCCTTCAACAACCTTCACTATAGCTTCCTCAGGGTTATCACCTGTGACCTGAAACAAGGTCAACAAGCAAGAATAATACTCTTTTGATAATAGTAGATAAAACAATAGCACGAATAATCATCACAGTAGCTCCTTTAGAGCTATCACTTGTGACCTGTCTGAAGTAAAGATCAAAAATAAGAAATATAATACGAAATGAGGTCAACACTCTTATAGTGTTGTGATCAAACATTCCTCCATGGCAACCTGGAACTAACACAAGAGAATTCTCCTAGAGGAGATGTTAGTTTGTATCAAGCAAATGATTACATTAAGCATTTATCTCAATATGCTCACATGCTACCAGGTAGAGTGCTTTTCAAAGACTAGTTATCAACTTGTCATGTGCAACTTTGAATCTTATCAACTTAATTAATCAGACCTGGAACCTGGAGCCTTGTCCTCAAGAAAGAGTGTGTTGTTGCTTTTCTTCCAAGTCTCCTTCACTCAAGATGACAAGTGTTTTCTTCAACTTGTCTTCTTGTACTAAGACAATATGCTATCTTGATAAAAGGTTGGGTTAGAGAATAAACTCTCTGATCTCAACTTTAATCCATCTAATACCTTGACTTAGATTTTGATCAAAGGTTAGTATGATGGTCATAGCTACAACATGCAATATTGATCAAAATAATGTCACAACAAATAGATGCATATCCGAATAATCACACCTGGGTTGCATAATTCCTCTAAATGTGTTGGATCTTGAGATCCTTCTGGATCTATGGCAAGAGATACCTTCTCCTGCAAATACCCTTTAAATCTTAACAATTTAAACATATGTGCGTACATACCTCTGATAGCATTTTTAGGTAGTGGCACCATCTGGTAGCAGCGACGATGATCACCAACTCTTAAGAACTTCAAGGGTGACTGCAACTGGTACTACGGATGATATTTCAACTAGTACTGCAACTGCAATTGATACTGCAACTAGTTCTGAGACTGCAAGTGCAACTGCAACTTAGGGTTTTCTGAGGAAACCCTAATTTTTCAAACTTCAAATTTTAAAATTCCGATTCAGGGTATAGATGCGCTGAACTGAGGCGAGTAAGTTGGTGCAGTCAGATTTCTGAAATTCCAAATTTTACCCCCTCAAACTTGACCAGCGGATTTCTGGACTGGTGCTTCTAGTTTTCTGGTACTTCTGGTACTTTGTAAAAACTAGGGTACCCACTGAAAAGGTGCGCTGAAGGTGCCAAAGAATTCCTTAGGTTAGGGCACACTTTTCTAGATGGTTTTGAGGCTGAACATGTTCTTCAATAAAAAGCCCTAATTTTCATTTACGACAACAATGACATTTTTCTTCTTCTTGTGAAAGATGCTCTCTTCAGCTTAGCTCTGAAACCATGTTAAGGTTTAAGCTATTATTAGGTTTCTTTTCAATTCACTAGATAACCATAACATAGATAGGATCATTGAGAAATACACATCATTTATCCTGGGAAACCCTCATGGGGGAGAAAACCCAGCAAAAACTTCCTTAATATAGATAGCCAATACAATGCCAAGAGAATAAACCAAACAATACAGAATGTCCTCTCCCAAGAATGCGCCTCTCTCTCTCTTCCTTCTTCTCCAACTGCATCTCCAAACTTGCGCTCTGATGAACAAGTGAGTGAGTGAACAAATGAGGTGCTGGCTTCTCTTATTTATACAATCTAGCAGGTGCTGAACTGAGGTGTCTTTTCACTGGCAGGGCCGACTTCTCATTCTGGGTGGTTATAACCACTTTAATATATTCTCGGGGCCGACTTCTCATTTAGCATATCACAACTAGGGTTTGACCAATCCACAAAAGGGGATTTGGTCATTTACAATACCCGACATGATCAATCCACAAAAGGGGATTGATCTAATGAATAATAAATAGAATACTCTTTGCAGTTACAATATTTCAACACACATGGGTGTCCTCACAGATCATCTCAACTCAGTCCAAAGGAGTACGATCTGGAGAATGTCTCATGAATTTGCAATCATCAACACTCCCTCTCAGCTAGGGAGACATTCTCCACCAGGCCAAGTCTCTCATGGAAGTACTCGAACTTCGTCCTGGCAAGCGGTTTGGTGAAGACATCTGCAACCTGCTCGTGTGTAGAAAGGTATTGCACATGTACTGCTTTCCTCTGCACCATATCTCTAATGTAATGGTATTTGATCTCGATGTGTTTCGATTTATCGTGAAACACAGGATTCTCTGAGAGCTTCACATAGATTTGGTTATCGCAATGGATAACGGTGGAATCCATCTCATGTCCAAATAAGTCTACACGGAGCTTCCGAAGCCACACTGCTTCGCGGACTACCACACATAATGAAATGTACTCTGCTTCTGGGGTACTCAAAGCTACAGAAGTTTGTTTCCTGCTGCACCAGGAAACCATGGCAAATCCCAAAGTAAAACAACAAATGGAGGTGCTCTTCCGGTCCACTACTCTTCCTGCCCAATCTGCATCGGCATATCCCTACAATCTCATGTCTACACCAAAGGCATATCTCATGCCATAACCAACTATGCCTCGTAAATATCTCAACACATGCTTCGATGTTATCCAGTGTGTTTGTCTCGGCTGACTCATAAATTGACTGAGTACACTCATTGCATAGCATATATCAGGTCTGGTGTTAACCAGATACATCAATGATCCAATCAACTAGATGTGGATCAATCTCGCCTGAATCAGAAGAAGTCTTGCTCAGTTTCTTCAGATTCATCACCATCGATGTAGCCATGGGCTTGCAATCTGTCATCCCAAATTTCTTCAATATCTTCACTGTGTATTTCCCCTGACTCAAGAGAATCTCATCAGTCCTCTGCCACACTTCTAGTCCCAAGAAGTAGTGCATCATACCAAGGTCCTTCATCTCAAATTTAGAAGCCAATGCACGCTTGCATTCAACAATAACGCTTTCTGAACTGGTGAGCAATAAGTCATCAACATATAGGACCAAAATCAGACACTCATCACCAACAATGTTGTAGTATAGGTTTGGATCAACAACACTCTTGTTGAAGCCCAAACTCATCAAGTATCCATCAATCTTCTCATACCATGCATGAGGTGCCTGCTTTTAGTCCATACATGGCTTTCTTCAACCTGCACACATGAGACTCCTTCTCACGTATCACGGATCCATCTGGTTGCTCAATGTAAACTTCTTCCTCAATTTCTCCATTGAGAAAGGTTGTCTTCACATTCATCTAATGTAGTCTCCAATCCATGGATGCGACAAGGGAAATAATCGTATGGATGGAAGTGTATCGGGCAACAAGATCAAATGTCTCCTCATAATCTATTCCCTCCACCTGAGAGAATCCTCTAGCCACAAATCTCGCTTTATACTTCTTGACACTTCCATCAGCTGCATGTTTAATCTTATAGATCCACTTGGAAATCACTACAGACTTCCCTTTCGGTCTTGGAACAATATCCCACACATCATTCTTCATGATGGACTGATACTCTTCGGTCATGGCATCTTGCCAAACCTGTTGACCCGCTACTTCTCCATGACAAGAAGGCTCAATATCAATGATGTGGCTCATAGCTGAAACATAACTCGAAAATCTCTGTGGTCTCTTTCTCTCTCAGAATGTACCATGAGGAGTTGCACGTCCCTCTACCTCTTCTAGAGTCCGCCGAGCCCATGCAGGCCTCTTCTGGCCTACTGCAATATCTCTGGGAACATCAACTGGAGCTACAGGATCAACTAGATTGGTAACTATCTCCCTCTGAACCGCTGAAGGGGGAGAAGGTATTGTCTCTTCCTTCTTCTCAAATAGTTTGACTCCCTCTGAAGTATGAAGGATAGACATATGTCCTGGAGGAAATATTGACATCATCCTTTTCCTGTGTTGCTATCCTGGAGACATCCCATGCCTTCTCAGGTCCTTTACTGCCTCTACAGTACTTTACTAAGCAAGGAAAAATATGGGCTCTCGTACCATGGATCATGGCCCTTCAATAATGAAATAAGAAATCTGGCCTCCCGTACTAGGATAATAACCAAGATGGCCTCCCATAGGGATAACAACCAAAAATGGCCTCCTGTACTAGGGATAATAACCAACCAAAAAAATATTTGGACTCCCGTACCAAGGATAATGGTCCAAGTCATGAGGGCTCCCATACCACGGATAATACCCTTCTTATCAAAAGCAAGCTAGAAATCAAATAAGGAATGTAGTACAAAACTTACCTTAGTCTACAATCATGCTCAATCTTTGTTTTGGTCCTCCTAAATGCAGTCTTCCCATAGACGATCAAACTGAGGTAAATCTTCTCTTCCACTGATACTTCGAATGAATGGTTCCCAATGGCTTGGAAGAGCATTGAGAGTAATCATGACAAGTTCTTTGTCAGGTATGGTTTCTCCAATGGCACCTAACTGATCTCTGATCTCTGAAATCTTCATGAAGAAGGTAGTAATGGTGTCGTCTTTCGTCATTGAGTAGATGATTATCTTCCTAGCTTTGACATTATATGTTTTCCATTCAGCCTTCTCTTCATCGGTTGATGTTGCTAGTAGAGTTCCTTCTATCAATCTCAATAGGTCACTCTCTTCTAGAGTGATGTGTAATCTTGACTTCCAGGAGCTGAAGTTGCTTGACCCATCAAGTCTATCTTCCACCAAAGTTTTGTTCCTCATGGCTTGCAGATTCTTCACAAACCCTAACTGCTAGGCTTGAAACCCTAGCTTCATAAATCTGACGGTTAGGCTAGGTTAGAAACCCTAGGTTTCGTTGGACTTATGACTGCCAACAATAAGCCTTGGAGAGTCAAAAGAACCCCATGAGCTGCAAAATTCATCAATGACCTGCAGAAACCCTAGAGGCCGAAATTTGCAGAAACCCTAGAAACCCTAGGGCCGAAAATCCAAACTTCTTCAATTTTTGATCTGAGAGTTACAGGTGATGCGTTGGATTAGGCCATACCTGTCTATGAAAAAATTAGGCCCAACGTTCCAAGGGAAGGTGCTAAAACTAGCTTGACAAGGAAAAGGGTAAGGGTCATGTTGACTGTTAAGTTTTGAGCTATTATTAGGTTTCTTTTCAATTTACTAGATAACAATAGCATAGGTAGGATCACTGAGAGAAGCACAATCACAAGATACACAACATTTATCCTGGGAAACCCTCATGGAGGAGAAAACCCAGCAACAAATTACTTAATATAGATAGCCAATACAATGTCAAGACAATAAACCAAAACACTAGAGAATATCCAATGCTAAGCAATGTGCCTCTCTCTTCCTTCTTCTCCCAACTGCAGCTACCAAACTTGCGCACTGAGTGAGTGAATGAGTGAGTGATCAAATGAGGCGTTGGCTTCCTTTATTTATACAAACTGGCAGGTGTTGGAAAGGTGTCTCATCACTGGGAAGGGCCGACTTGTCTTCTTAGTGGTTAAAACCACTTTAATTAGCCTGGGGGCCAACTTCTCAATTTGCATAATATATTTAGGGTTTGACCAATCCACAAAAGGGAATTTGGTCAATTACAATGCCCGACATGATCAATCCACAAAATGGGATTGATCTAATGAATAATAACTCAATAATATACTCTTTGCAGTTACAATATTTCAACACTCCCCCTTAACAAGAAGGGTATTACATCATCAGGAGAGAGAGAGGGCAGCAACATCAATAGCATCTGGAACACTGAATGGCATATCTATAAATCATTAGAAGTTTTTCTCATCATCATTGTTCACAGCATGGAGTTGGAGTAGCATCATCGTCCTCATCAGCATGAGGCTAAAGTAACATCATCATCTTCTTTAGCATGAGGCTAAAGTAATATCATCAACATCTTTAGTATGAGGATAAAGTAACATCATCATCTTCTTTAGCATGAGGCTAAAGTAATATCAACAACATCTTTAGCATGAAGCTAAAGTAACATCATCATCCTCAGCATTAAAGCTGAAATAACATCATCATCATCATCTTCAGCAAGAAGCTGAAGTGGCATCATCATCATTTGCATCAACATGGATTAGTATAACACTAATACATCATCATCATCAATAACAACACAAGGCTGATACAACATCAACAACAGCAGTATCACAACACGAGTGTTGGAGCATCATCAACATCAACGCTAGGCTGGAAATCTTCAACACAAAGTTGGCATCTCAACAACATCAACACGAAGCTGGAAATCTTCAGCACGAGGCTGGCATCAACAACATCAACACAAAGCTGGAAATCTTCAGCACTAGGCTGGCATCAACAACATCAGCACGAAATTGGAAATCTTCAACACTAGGCTGGCATCAACAACATCAGCAGGAAGCTAGAAATCTTCAGCATGAGGCTGGCATCAACAACATCAACACGAAGCTGGAAATATTCAACACTAGGTTGGCATCAACAACATCAACACAAAGATGGAAATCTTTAGCACTAGGCTGGCATCAACAACATCTTGTGGTACTCTGACAGATCCAAAGGATCTGCCCAAGAATCAAAAGATTCCCTAGGATATGAAATCCTAACGGAGCTACCACTATTGACCAAAGCTAGCATATACATGCACAAGTACTCTGACAGCCCATCCTTTTGGACCTTTGGGATCTGTCCAAGGATGATCAGTCCCCTAGGATATAAAATCCTAACTAAGCTACCCTCTATTGGTCAGGTTACCATAGTATTATCAACACTACTCCCCCTTTCGAGGAAGGTCCTTTCAGACTATGCCAAACTTGTCTCGAAAGTATTTAAACTTTACACGAGACACAGGCTTGGTCTACAACTTGCTCATCTGTGCCATCATATTGGAGCTTTATAGCTCCTCTCTGCATCATATCATGAATGAAGTGATACCGGATCTCTATGTGCTTCGACTCATCATGGAACACATCATCTTTATACAACTCTGGTTATCACATAGGATCACAGTGGCTTCCATCTCTAGATCAAATAGATATGTCAACAACATCTGAAGCCATATGGCTTCACAACTGGCGGAACATGCAGCAATGTATTCCGCTTCTGCCATGCTGGGAGAAATGTTGGATTGCTTCCTACTCTACCATGAGATCATGGCTGACCCTAGACTGAAACAACATCCTGAAGTGCTCTTTCTGTCAGAGACACTTCCAACTCAATCTGAATCAGTATATCTATACAATCTGAAGTCATGATCTCTAGTATAACAAAGACCAAAATCCAACGTACTCGTAAGGTATCTCATCATATGTTTTGCAGCAACAATGTGAACACGTCTGGGTTCTACCAGATACTGACTCAAGGAAAAACATATATCTGGCCTGGTATTCGATAGATACATCACCGAACCAATAATTTTTTTGTACTAAGTAGCATCAACCAATTCTGACGAGGTATCTACCAGGAACTTCAACTTCATTTCCATGGGTGTGTACATGGATTTACATTTCAACATGTCAAACCTCTTCATTATTTTAACTNCATACTTCCCTTGGTTAAGGAAGATCTTCTCTGTGCTCTGCCAAACTTCAAGACCTAAGAGATAATGCATTAGGTCTTCCATCAAACTCTGTAGCGAGCTTCTTCTGCAATCTGTGATGAGTTTTTCTTCATCTTGTCAAGAATACATCATCTACATATAGTAGCAACAATATAATTGGCTCATCATTCATAACCTTGAAGTGAAGGTTAGAATCAACTTTACTCTTGGTAAAGTCCAAGCTCTTCAGGAAACTGTCAATGCTTCCATATCAAGCTCTAGGAGCTTGCTTCAACCTATATAAGTCCTTCTTCAACTTGCAGGCCTGAGTCTTTCTGTCTTCAACTTCAAATAAAAAATTTCACATCACTTTGTACCAATCTGGTACACTTGCTCAGCTACAACTCAATCTACACAATCATGTGCTAGCTCTATGTGCTTTCTGCAAAGCACTATCTGTCTCACTGTCTGGGAGCATGTCCTCTACTCTCTGTACAACTGTTCCTTATGGAATTGAGACTATGCACCTACAACTACTCTGAAGCGGAGAATGGTTGCTCCATTCTCACTGTGACTGCTGAAATCTGAGAGTAACTCCTCTACTTCATCATGGCAACAACTTCATCTAAAACTGAGAGTGGCTCAATAATTGATACTGAAGGTAGCTCTTCTTCTTTCATGGAGGTAACTCTATCTTTTATCGTAGTCATGTCTCCATGACCCAACTAATGTAATGCACCAACTGCCACTCAATTTTAAATATGGGGATTGCTCCCCCTGCATCTCATACTATATATGAATCATGGTTGTTTTGGTTGTCTTCATAAATACTGGAACTATTTCTTCAATTACTGAAGTGTCGCGTCATAGTCTTCTTCCTCTTGCTGGGATATCCTTTGGACACACATCATAATTTGTACATCTGCAACATGCTTGATCTGTTTAAGTCAATGTTGTATATGTCGTGTCGGGGAAAGTGTCGATAAGGGTCCGGAATGTAACTTCTCGGCGACATCGGCAGAAAATGTCGGAATATGTCGAAAAATGTCGCAAGACCTCAAAAAAATACAAAAACACTCATTTTTTTCAATTTTTAAACTTGTAAAGAAACAACAACATCAAATAAACACTTTGCTACATAAATATGAAAATACAA
>JZKD02S0688816.1:0-11740 GCA_000966675.3 Picea glauca
GTGCATGTGTCTTGATTTTCGATCCCTCAACAAAATCACCATTAAAGATAAATTCCCCAATCCCATCATTGATGACCTTTTGGATGAGTTGAGTGGTGCTCAATTATTTACTAAATTGTATCTAGGATTGTGCTACCACCAAATGCATATGAACGAGTTCAATATCCATAATAATTCCCTTCAAACTCATGAAGGCCATCATTAATTCTTGGTCATTCCCTTTAGCCTATGTAACACACCATCCACCTTTCAAAGTCTCATGAAACATGTCTTTCTCCCTTTCCTCCATCATTTTGTCTTAGTTTTATTTGATGATATCCTCATCTATAGTAAAAATTGGCAAGCCCATATGGCCCATGTGGATTAAGTCTTACACTTACTATCTCTGGACAAAATCTTCCTCAAACGGTATGAATGTGCTTTTGGAGCTCCTGAAGTAGAATACTTGGGCCATAATGTTGGCAAGGATGGCATTTGTGTGAATCCTCAGAAAATCACAGCTATGAAGGATTGGCCCCACCCTAAAAATCATAAAGGTTTGTGAGGTTTCCTGGGTTTAATGGGATATTATCACAATTTTTTTCAGAATTATCGAAAAATTAAAACTCACCTCACTTATCTTCTTAAAAAGAATGCTTTCAATTGGACTCCAACAACAGATCAATCATTCCAAGACTTGAAATAATCTATGTGCATGAATCTTATTCTGGAACTGCTCGACTTCACCAATACTTTATTCATGGAATGTGATGCTTCAACGATAGGAATTGGAGAAGTTCTCATGCAAGATGGTATACCTTTGCCTTTCACTAGTAAACAACTCTTTGAGTGACATTTGGAAAAATCCACCTATGAAAAGGAAATGTTGTCTATTATGCATGCAATGGATCTATGGCGTCCTTATTTGCTATGGAAACACTTCCAAATTAAAACCTATAATCACATTCTCAACTAATTTTTGGAACAAATAATTTCATTGCTTGAGCAACAAAAATGGGTGACCAAGATGTTTGGTTACAATTTTGTTTTTACTGGCAGAATCAACAACTAGTTGGAAACATACTCATGTGACATGAAGTCGTGTTATCTTAATTATACCACTATAACCTCCAAGTGTGCCCATAATTCCCCATACATGACACAAAAGCTAAGTCTGAGGTTCAAATTGATGACTTCAAATAACAGAGTGCCTTAAAAATACAGTCCATCATTGATTTCCCTACACCCCAGGGTCGTTTAGTTACAATTATGAGTTCATTTACAAGAATGTAAAATAAAATGTGGTTATTGATGCTCTTTCAAGGAAATATGAATAATAAGGGTCCCTCTTGTTGATAAAAAGGAATGGCCTTATCCTAATACTAACAGTTTCAAAATTTTCATGGCTAGAGAAAAATAGTTGGGATTATCACCCTTTGTTTATAGCCTCTTTTACAAAAATTTCAATTAATCCTCAAGAAATATATCCTTGGAATTATTGTTTTCTTTTATAATTGTAGTATGTCAAAGAAAAAGAAAATATTTATAACAGAAAATAATTTTTTTAATTTTTTGAACAACTTTAGAAACAAAAATATGATATAAGATTACACAAAAACCCAAATGAGACTTCAAAAACATCCACATATTTTATTTATTCAAATATGAAATACAACCAACAACATTGTTCATGCCCAAAAGGTAAGGACCATATTGAGACTAAGTAGTCAACTATGGTATATTACATCATACAGAGACTACTGGTATATTTTAAGTGAAACCAAGACTAAAACAAAACTAAAATGATAGGCCACAAATGTCACTGCCTTGACTCTGTGCAAAATCTTTAATCAGAACTGAAAACTAATCTAGAAATATAATAAGAACCCACACACTATCAGAGACAGGTGATCAACCTTGTGAAGTAAATCAACAAATCAATACTTCTTGGTTCTCGTTATTGCCACCTTTAGTAGGATCGTGTTATCAACAATAAGTTATTAGCACTTATGTATTTAAGAGATGAAGTAAATATTAAAGTAATCTAGCTTAATAAGCGAGAGAACACCTTATCACAGTTGTTCTCTCTCTCCCTCTCTCTCTCTCTCGCTCTCTCTCTCTCTCTCTCTCTCTGCTGGTCCCTTGAAATATTATTTTATTTCTCCAAACGTGGTTTGAGAAGTTCAAACACTTTTAGTTGATTCATTAACTAATTTTAGTTAATGGGACAACTCATAATTTAGATAATAATACTATTTAATAAATACTAACTAATAGGTTGGGACCCCGTAATGACCTTTTGAACTTTTAACATATCCCCCTTGTTTTTCCTTTAAAAATAAACATAAATTAAAGTCATCCAACATCCATTTAATTATAAACATAGCACATATCCCAATAAGCTCATACCTATAAGCATCCTTGTGACTCCCGAATAATAAACATATTTATCAAAAATAAATATATCATATTTCTATTTAATAATGAATTGTCATAAATATGTCGAAATAAATATACCATCAACTACCTCAATAATAATATTGTTGTGAAAATATCCAAAAATGATGAATAATCAACTTGTCCAAAACATACCACTATCTAGAAAATAATAACTAGAACTAACCTCAATAGTAAAACCATCATAATAATACTTATAAAATCAGAAGTCATATTTTTTATATAATTCAACCTGCCTATGTTTACTTTCCTGTGGATTTATGACTTCCAAAACTTCATTAACTTGTGCATTAACTCTTTTTGCTAATGCTGTTGGATGCATGTACTCAAAATAAATATGTTTACTTTCATTTTTTGGATGCTTAGCATGAGAGGTGACTGAATGTGAAGAAGTTACTGACTGATCAGAATTGAAAAAATGGGCAAGTCGTTTTCCTTTGCTAGAATTGGGCTCCTGGATTTGAGATTTAAGCTTATTTAATGGCTAAGTGGAATGGGCATGAGAATCTTCTGATGTAATATGGAGGGAAAATATCTTTGGAGGAGTTGGACGTAATGGAAATGAAGTTGTGGGCCATCCTTGGGCTTGATGCTGAGGATGGTTAACAATCTCATTCCAACCATCATTGGCTAGAATCTTAGGAGGTAATGAACCATGTGGTTGTACAAGAATACCAGAAATACTTGGATGAGGATGAAGGGGTTTGTGGTATTTCAGGTGGAGGATGTGGTTCGAAATCCCCTTGTCCTACTAAGTTTAAGAAACCAATTTGTAGGATCTAGTTAAATTCCTCATATTCAACATCAAAATGGATTGACAAGAAGAGTCATTTGTTACCCCAAAAATCATTAGGCCTCCTCTCTCTTCCCTTGTTTCCTCTGCCACTACTGCCTCTACTGAAGAAACTCATCTATAAGTGTTTCCAAGGCATGGTATGGCATGTCATGGCAAGTCAAGGCAAGGCAAGGCATGTAAAATAATGGAAAGGCAAGGCATGGCATGGAAAAGTAGGGAAAGGCATGGAATGGCATGGGAAGGCAAGGCAATGCAAGACATGAAATGACAAGGAAAGGAACAACATGGCATGACATGGCAAGGAAATTCATGGAATCGAAAGGAAAGGCAAGGCAACACAAGGCAAGACAAGGAAAGATAAGGGAATGCAAGGCAATGAAAAGGTAAGGAAAGGCTATGCAAGCAAGGAAAGCGAAGGAAACACAAGAAAAGGAAATTCAAGGCAAGATAATGGAATGCAAGGCTAGGAAAAGGTAAGGAAAGGCTATGAAAGCAAGGAAAGCAAAGCCAAGTCAATAAAAGGCAAGGCAATTCTAGACAAGCAAGGCAGGCAAAGGCAAGGAAAGGCAAGGCTAGGGAAGGCATGGCAAGGCATGGCAAGGCATGGCATAGCATGGCAAGTCAAGGAAAGGCATGGTATGGCATGGCATGGTAAGGAAAGGAAAGGTAAGGGAACACAAGGCAAGGAAAAGGAAAGGAAAGGCTAGGAAAGCAAGGAAACTAAAGGCAAGGCAAGGCTAGGAAAGCAAGGCAAGAAAAGGCAAGGCAAGGAAAGAATAGGCATTGATCACATACTTTATTGTGGATGCCCCATCAACTTGGCATATTGAACATTCATCCATGGAGTTTTCTACCATGTAATTCACACATGTGGAGTGGTTGCATGCATGAACATTCTTGGAGGGAACATTCCATGTGGACACTTGGCATTTGAATTGGATTGATGCATGTTTTTGGTGGTGTGTCCCCTTCATGAGAATTATTTTGTGTATACTTCTACTATTTTTGGATGAGGGTGAATTTTTTTGGAGAGTCTAACATCCACATGTTGTAACATGGTCAACCATGGATTGAGGAGAGATCTAACTACTTCATTATTATAACATTTATTTGACTTGTCATAGAGTTAGTTAGGAAATAATATTATTTTATTGTATAATGGAAGAGACCCACTCTCTAAAGAATAATTCTTTCTCTCCATTGTAAAGGCTAGAGAATTTGGGAATTTAGGGGCTCTCTTCTTGGGTTGAATTGTAGAACATTTTGGAAAGCTGAATGGAGAATTTGATATATATTTTCATTTGATGTGAGGCTTTACTGTGCACTCATATTGTATTTGTTGATTTTGTATTAAGAAACCCTTGTAACATGTTTTGGTTGCAATTATTATTAACCATGATTCATTTTGGATAGAGTAATGTGAGGTTTCAACTCTCTTATCTCTATTGTGATTATGTTATCCTACATGATTGCTATTATTGGTTCTTGGAGTCTTAACTAGGGTGGGACTTCATTCTTTTGTCAAATTTAGGTAATGATAACCATTAATTTCTTATGGATTTAGCAATTAGCAATAGTATCCACCATAAGATATTCTCTAATGTGTAACGAAAGTATTTATAATCAACTTAGAAAAAAATCATCCATTCATACACATAAAATTCATACACTTTGAAATTCATACATTCATCAACATAAAATGAAGAAACAATGAGATTCACAAAAAAAATGTCATGATATATATATATATATATATATATATATATATATATATATATATATACATTGTCTAAATTGTACATTTTTTGGAAAATGGCACATCGTGCCCAATATAAAAAACAACAACAAGTTCCCTAACATAAAAATACATCCATATGGTGGCCTAGATACAAAATAGAAGTAATTGGTCAATCATTGACCACTCCCACCCTTGTCACCATCAGGAGAATCATGAAAATATATCTTTCTTCTCCTGCTTGAAGAAGCACCTCAAGTGGATTTGGGCCTAGGCATGTTTCGTCACTCCAGAGACTGCACAAAGAAAAAACATTGTTATGCTTTTTCCACAATGAATTAAAAGACTTCAAAATGACACTTTGTGATTTAACATAAGACAACTCACTGCATATGGCACTGACAATTATGAGGGTCTTACCCTCCTCTATGAACCTAATCGCTCAAAAATGCCACCTTGTGCCATTTACAAGGATCAAAGGATCAAAATTTAAAAAAATATGAATAAAATTAAATTCATGATACATAAAAAATTATCATCAACACATTATCTCACTGTGAATTTCTCGGGCTTTAGTGGAGAGTCGCTGGCAGGTGGAGCACTTGGTTGTACAAAATGCTCTGAGGAAACCTCTACTGTGATAACCTCGGTGGATGGGGCTGATGGAAATGGTGGTGGGGGTGAGTGGCATATGGGTGCATACATTGTGGATGGATGCAATGGAAGAGGTAGTGCACATGAGTGGCATGTGCCTGCATCCACTKAGGATGAACCAAATAAGAAAGATATTGGGGGTGGGAAACAATGGAACCTGCATGATATGAAAGTAATGGTAACTCCCTTGGCCTAGAGTYAGGTAACCCATGAGTAGAGGCTAGGTGCCCAGGGAGTGGACTAGTACTATAACTAGCGAATATGTGAGCAGCCTGCATGCATATTAATAATATTGAACTATTAGTACCAAACAGTAAAGTTTAACAACATAAATAAATAAWAATGATATTTAAACCATATTTAACCCTACACGTGATACTTGTGATGAAGGTGACTTTTCCATCCTAAATGGRCATTCCTTGGCATCATCTAGTCCCACAACCTRTAGAAACACAAGAACATTAAAAATTAGAGGATGCCATAACATAAATAAATGACTATGGTGAATTTATCAAATGTGACACATACATGTGTATGGGGTATGCCAAATGAGCAGGCTGTCTCTACTGCTGCATCAATGGTGGAGACATGCATTGATGCATTCATGGGCATAGAGGGTTTTCTACACATACGTAACAAATGAAAAAAAACATAACGATATAATGATATAAATACATGGAATACCATATAAATATATAACGATGAAGAGCATAGAGATGGTTAAGATACTAAACTCATCCATGAAGCTCTATTGTCGACTGGCCTCCATAGGCCCATAGAATATCTTCCTGCAACTTGAGGATTTGTGAGGTTCACATGGACTCCTGCTATGTCCATGTTCCCTCTCCTCACTCCACTCTATTGTATGGGGTGAAGCTCCGACCCCTCTATCAATCTCACCGATAAACACCTCCTGTCGAGATAGTGCAACAAAGATATCATGTTGCACTAGGCTATGATTCAATGATGATATAGCTAACTATACCTATTTCAATCTTTCTACAACAAGAGGATGTTGGGAAGGGGGGTTATTCCTTCGCTTAGGGGGATGAGGACCTAATATGGGATCACACCTAACATGCTCTCATTCCTGTGTAGACCATTGAACCACCCAATGGAAGTCACCAACGTCGAAGTAGTTGGAATGCTTACCCAAAATAAATTATGATACAGATTATGCTAAGAACGAAATGAGACAAAAAAATAATATATAAGAGAACACATAAATACACTGAAACCCAACTTCTATTAATGAATAAGAGAGAGAAAAACATTGTAGAACAAAAATTGGCAGAATGGGATTGCTTATCTTTGAAAAGAAAGAGATGTTGGCTATGTTTCATTCACAACAAGATTTACATCACACTCCATTTCTTTCTTAAAGGGCCTCCTTCACCTCAATTATATATGAGAGAGTGAGAGGAGAACAATTTACATGAAGCATGTGGGATAAATTGGACTAAGTTTATAAAATGACATAGGCATGTAAAACGCTAGGACTTCTTGGGCGATCACTAATCCTAGTACTACTCTAGCCTGAGTGTGCTTAACTATGGAGTTCTAATGGGATCCTGCAATATTCCTGATACACTATTTTATGTAGAACATAAAATATCTAACAGGAAATGACATAATAATAATGATATATCCAAAAAAATATTAGAATAACACTAGAATAATCACCAGGAAGAGAAAATTTATTATGATCGGAGAGTTCACTTTCCTCTTCGAGGGGGAAACCTCCAGCAGAGTCAAGCGCTATTACAATAATCTGCAAGAAAAAATATCCAATGCCTCCTACTCTTTTTTATACTAGTTATACTTTCTAAGGAAACTTCTAAAGGAAGATCCTTCTAGAAGTGAAATATTCTATTAGGTCTTCTTACATTTACTTATTATTATTTATTTATTAGGAATTATTAACTAATGTCATAATTTGTTAAATAGAAAACATATCCTACTGACTAATGAACAATGGATATAGGTTAGGATTGAATCCTAACATTCCCTCCCCCTTCAAAAGAAACCTCGTCCTTAAGGATGCAGGTGCAGAAACTCTTGAAGTATGGTTGCGGGTTCCCAAGCCACCTCTTCTGGTGTTGTATCCGTCCACTTGATGAACACTTACTTGATAGTGTGGCCACACAAATGACATTCATGGTTATTGAGGACTACTTCTAGTTGGAGTCATATGGAAACTTCTTCATCCAATTCTGGGAGGATGGTTTGGACTCTACAATTATGTCCCATCACTTTCTTCAGAAAAGAAACATGGAACACCATATGGATTTTGGAAGTAACAGGAAGGGCCAATTTGTAAGACACATAAACAATACGATTGATGATCTGGTAGGGTCCATAAAACTTAGGTTCCAATTTGTGATGTCCCTGAGATTTGAGAGATGTTTTCTTGTAAGGTTAGATCCTGAGAAAAACTTGATCACCTTCCTAAAAAATCCTATCTGAATGATGTTGGTCATCTTGTTGCTTCATGCGATTGTGGGCCATGTGGAGGTTATCCTTTAGAGCCACTAGAGTGGTTGTACAAACTTGTATCATTGTATCAATAGATTAGACCTTGGATGTGCCAAGAATATAGGTAATGACTGTCAATGTCCTTTGTCCATACACTGCTTCATATGGGATCATTTTAGTGGTTGTATGATAGGAAGTAATGTACCACCATTCTGCCAAGGGAAGCCATTGCACCCACTGGTGTTGTTTTTCTGAAGAAAAACAATGCAAGTAGGTTTCCCAAAATTTATTGACTACTTCTGTTTGGTCGTTAGACTGGGGGTGATAAGTTGTGCTCATGTTCATTTGGGTGCCCTGCAATTTAAACAACTCTTGCCAAAATGTGCTGGTGAAAGTTAGGTCACAATAAGAGACAATAGATATTGGCATGCGATGTAGCTTGAAAATATGATCAAGGAAGAATTATGCTACGAGTGTCGGTGTGAAAGGGTGAGGTAAGGGACAAAAATGAGCATACTTGGAGAGGCAATCAACCACCACCATGATGATAGACTTGTTCCCGGCTTTAAGAAGGCCCACTATAAAATCCATGGAGATTTCAGTCCATAGAGAATCTATAATGGGTAAGGGATGTAGGATGCCTAGAGACTCTATAATTTCACCTTTACTACGTTGGCACACCTCACATTTTGTGACAAATTGAAGTATATCCATCTTCATTCCTTCCCAAAAAAAAGAAAGATGAGAACGAACATATGTCTTTTTGAATCCTGAATGACCCACTATAGCTAAGGAGTGAAATGCATTTAAGAGCTTGGTATTGAGTGATGAGGAGGGTGAGAGAACCAGGAGATCCTTATGTCGGAGAATATTATCCTTCCAAGTGTGGCCAGTGGGAGGATTAGGGTCCTCCTGAAGACACTCAATTAATTTGGAGGTAGTCTGGTGCTTTAGCCACTCTTGGCACACTTCTTCAATCCAATAAGGGACTGGTAAGGATAAATAAAAGAGGGATTTGTCCTCCTCATGTTGTCTTGACAATGCACCTACTACTATGTTATCTTTTCCCTTTTTGTATATGATTTCATAATCATAACCTGACATTTTTTCTAGCCACTTATTTTGTTCTATGGATGATAGTCACTGCTCCAAAAAGTATTTCAGGCTATGGTGATCTGTTTTAATTTGAAAAATATGTCCCAAGAGATACGGTCGCCAGGTGTGCACCACATGGAGAATGCCCATCATTTCTTTTTCATATGTAGATTTTCCCAGATTGTGACCATTCAATGCTTGGATAGTAAATTCCAAGGGTCGGCCATATTGGGTGAGAACTGCACCTATACCCGTGATTAAAGCATTTGATTCCACCATATTGTGTGCATCAAGATGAAACAACAAGATATTCTGATTTTGTTGTAGATAATTATATATATGTTTGTTTCTTACTTAGTCATTATGCCAGACAATTTCCTAGGAAGAATGTTCCTCCATTGGTGCTTTTCCTGTCATCTATACTATTAGCACTGAAAGTCACACTTTGAATGCTAAAGTGTAAGCTCAACACCCATCATAATGTAAAAGATAATTTTGTTTTTGAATAGGTGGATCAACAAGATGGAGAGAGAAAGGGAGAGGGAAGCAAACTACATATTAGTAGGCTACACCAATGGGCAATGGAGTCACAAACATTATACTCATCAAAGGCACTAAATATGCTCAATAAAAAACAAGATTATATGTTGATAGGTGGAAGAATGAAGAAGGAAACCATAAGATAGAATGTTCACTAAACAAAGATCCTCTCAATTTAATCAACAAATACTTGAATTTAAACAATGACTGATGGGAAAAATACAGTAGATCCTCTGTTTATTAGGGATCCATAAATCATTGGCAGCCTTTGATCCTAAAATCTGCAATATATTCAAATAAGAAGATATATAAACAAAATAATTACAATCTAAAATCACAGCTCTCAGGAGTCTCTGATAGTAGTAATGCTTACAATCATAAAATTTCCATAGGCTTTCAAATGAACACACACAAGAAAATTGATTGCTCCTACTCTCTCTAGCCTATCTTGTCTCATGAATCCCCTTCTCCACGAGATATCTCCTTCCTTAAATAGAAAATAGCATCAAAATAACCTTAGGAGGTCGAATCCCATCTCCTCCATTGGATTATAAGCCTTGGATATAGGTGGAAACAATCAAAGAGACAAAATCCCAACAAACTGCTAATTTTCAGGAATTTGTTGGAAGTCATTAATAAATTGTTTCCACCTCATTTTATGAGGCTTTTGATGGAGCTAAAACTTAGTTGAAGGTGTCCCTTGACATTTAACCGATCCTTGAGAAGTGATTCGAATCCTCCTTGACAAGTGACAACCTCCCAACAAGGCAAATATCAAAACCGTGACCGCTATAAGAAATTTCGTAGCGTCGTTGTAAAACAGTTATGCACATTCGGTAGTGCCACTTGTATTTTTAATATATCTCAAACCATAACAGATTTTGAAAAAATGAGAGAGGTTTTTTTATTTGGTATGTTATGAAAAAAAACCTCCTCCGGTTTTCATAAATACCTTCTCATTTGTTCATAATCCAATTTTTAAATTAGTCACTAAAAACTGGTAGAAGCGTCCTTGCAAAATAACTCTACACAATTTGGTATCTGTCAAAATTTCGGTAGCACCCGCCTATGTGTCTGCATGAAATTTGGTAGAGCCATCATAATTTGCAGCTACATAAATTCAACGTTGACAGATTTGGTAGCATCCGACATGAAAATAGATTTGTTAACAACCTATGGAATTCATAGCGCCATCATTACATTGCTTAACAGATTTGGTAGCATTTTAGGTAGTAAAATAGAAGACCATGCTATATAGACAATTCTGTAGTGCCATGGTGCTATGGAATGTATGTTCTCTTCTGCATGATGAGACTAATCCAAAACCTTGAGTTGATAGGTTAGAATCCTGTATATGCATGTAGAGTTTATTTAGTTGCTTATGGAGAGGCAAGCCTCTTTTAGCTGCAAATTCTTGTGCTAACATAGGCTCCATGGGGGATAGAGTCCTCCCTGTGAGTCTCTAAGAAATCTTGTAGTTTTAGTGCCTTTTCCTAGGGATTCTCCCAACCTTTGACCTCTACAATCTTCTTTGATCAGTGACCTTCAACTGAAACTAAATGAAAATGAAAATTGAAACTGATAAAAACTATGAAAACGATGCTTGTTCAACAAGATTATTTCACACACCTACTCTAATTATTGGGAAAATGAAGCATTCAAGTTACATGAAACAACCAATGAAGCCATTTCATCATTTTTTCAACTTTTTGAAGCTTTGAAATGTGCTTCCTTAAGTACCAAAGATAATTCCTACTTGAAGGCACGTCAAAGAAACATTTGGCAATACAGTTTTCATTGAAGAAATCATTGAGCCTAGGCTCACTTTCTACTTACAGACAGGATGCAAATGGATACTAAAAAACATCATCAATACTTTCCCCTATGAAATGGATTTGTTTAAAAAGGAAAAGTATTGCATTAGTTCTTTCCTCCATTGTGCTTGGTTGTTGCATTGCTTGTTGATTTTATGATTTATTCTCAATGAATATGGACTTGGTCCACTCCTG
>JZKD02S0688827.1:0-15289 GCA_000966675.3 Picea glauca
GGAGGATTATTGAACCTCTTTTTAGTTTGTGGAGTCGCCAGATAGTTTACTTGAAACTATCAAAGAAAAGGGAAAACACCCTAGTGGAGTCGCTAGGTAAGCTTGTAAGATAAGGTCTCTGAGGCAAGGCTTACCGAAAAAGATTTGTCGTTTGAGGATAATTGACTCTGTGTTCCCTGACAACGACGCCAAAATGTTATCGCACAGTTTGTAGCTAGGAGCAAAGGCTATAAGGTAGAAGACCAAACTGGCATAACAAGAACCTATCCCACCCAATGTCACCATGATGGGTAGGTTCTTTCTCTTTAGGGACGTTAGGCCCAGGGGTGACGTCCCTAGTGACTTGGGGTTTTGAAAGGGCAAGGAATAAAGGACAAGGACAAATTCCCCTTTCACAAGTCACCACCCAAAAGATAGTCCCGGCTAAACAACCAATAATAAAGTAAATCCCCAATGAAGAATACCTGCCTGGAACAAAGCAACAACAAACTAATATATGCAAGCTATATTTCAAAAGGTTAGTACTTCATAAGACTATCTGATAAATGTATATGAGCAATAAATGTTGACGAAGTCAATGTTTATTAATAGCAATAAAAAGATATGACACTCCACCAATAAATATTGGAATAATGTGGCATTCAAGGTAAACAATCAACACTTTATTCAATTAATGCCTAAACCACCATTCAATTTCTCTTAAAACAAGACGTTGCTGCATCAAAGATGGAATAACCAAAGGTGACGTCAGCTACTTAGGGTTAGTAGGTTAGGGTTAGTGTAGTTAGGGTTTCAATTCAAAAAAGGTTTGAGAGTGTTTTAGATCCAATTCTACTTCAATGCTGGAGGTCTAGGATCAATGCCTTGGGGTTAATGGAGTCAATTTAGTAGAGGACACAAGGGTTGAAGGAGGATGGCTAAGGACTAGAGGGAAGAGTTTTGAAGTGCTGCTATGGCAGGGCCTCAGAATCAAAACCCTAGGGGAGAGAGGCTCACTCTGGTGTTGCTAAAGCAAGGCCTCATGATCTCTCCTCCTCCCTTAGGTTGACTTGGCAAAAACGGCTAGCATGAAAGATAAATCAAGACAAGAGAGTGCAATGAGGGAGAGTGTTGCTACAATAAGGCTCTATCATCAAACCCTAGAAGAAAAATGACCCAAGGTGTAGATAACCTAGGCCTGGGATGTCTCCTCCTTTTTGACCTCTGGAAAGTACAACTAGCTTAGGGAAAAGAGGAAATGAGAGTGTAGCTATGGCTAGGCTCTTTCTTCCTTCTTCAATGGCTGAAAATTTCTCTATTAGGGGACATGAGACAAGGACCTACTTGTGTGCTTGTCACATAGGGTTTTGATTCAACAAATTATAAATACATGTAAGAAAATAAGACTACAACCATTCAATCAAGAAGTTTTGCAGAAAAATACTTACATTTCATCAAGAAATAACCAAGCAAACCCTAGTTGTAACACCTTCCTTCAAGAGAAACACATAAAATGCCAAGAAATGTCTTCCTTCAACACGTGCGCCTCACTAAACCAGCAAAATACCCAAGTAGGGCGCTAAACATCAGACCTCGCTAATGAGTGAGTGATGAATCATGATAAAATGAGGCTAAAACTCCTCAATATATAGTATATCAATGACCTAATTTACTCTTAGGTCATAAAATGGCCGACAAGGCCAGAATATCAAAAGTAATACTGTTTTACATTAAATGTTTTTTTTAAAACCCTAACTGAGAAAAAGTGAGACGTCAAGCCCTCCCGAGGGAGACGTTAGGCCTTTCTAGGGCCAGTGCAGCATCCAGAAGCCAAACGTTAGCCCTCCATGGGCTCTTCCAAAGTGCCACACATGCCAACAACCCTGTCCATCTGCCATATGCTCATGATGACGTCACAAGCCTCCTGGTGACGGCCTGGGTCATCTGGAGCTAACGTTCCACTGCAAGTGGGTCAATCCCCCTAGGTCCAGCTCAGCCAAAGTGCCCCTGATGGAACGTCCTCTTCTTCTCTGGTGCAAAACTCTGATCAAACATTGTCCTGTCTCTGCCCCCTGATGGGGTCTCAACATTCATCTGGTGGACTCTTCAGCCCTATGGAGATCCGAACTGATCATCTCCCCATGTGTACCGATCCAAATGGTACCTGTCCATCGGGCATGGTCCTTCAAAAGCTATGCCTTCCATGGGCTCATTAGTCACAGGGATCATAGCAATGTCAATCACTCTTCATCATTAATATTATCAAACATATGCATAAAAACCCTCATACATCGGTCAATAGCTCAAATACATTACAAAAACCTACAATACAAGACTGGAGAAAAAGACAAGACGTCCTATTGGGCTAGTATCCACAAGAAAAGGGAAGTCTCTAGGAAGGTTTCATCCAAGCCATGTAAGTGAGGTGATGTGGCTAGGGGATGTCCAAACATGTGGGTGAAGTGAGAGCCAGGGATGCATAATGTTATCTGTGGGTGTCTTTGTAGAAGGTGAGCTGTACCTGTCATGGATGCAGTTTTTCCAAATCCGTTATTGCCTTTATTTTTTTCTTTTATTTTCTTTTTATTCAAGGGCTAACCAGAGGACATTGCCTTGGCATGGTCACTAGAGCTGATAGTGTTACCCATAAGTACTTTCATAGAGACGAGAAGGCTGGCTCGTGATGAGACCCCTTTCCCTTGGCCATGCAACCAAAGGTCACTGCCTTGGCGTGGTAACCAGATGGTGGCAATGTCATACTGTTAGGTACCCATGAACCTAATAGGCTGGCTCGTGATGAGACCCCCTATCCTCTTGACTAGGTCTTGTTTGTTATTTTTCGGGTCCCTCTTGTTTCTTGCTGAGAGGCTTTTTATTGCCTTCTCGAGGATCCCTGGACGAAGCATCTCGAGGTTTTATTTCTAGGCTTTTATCTTTTACTAGCTGCTTTTACCTTCTGGGCCTTTAGCCCCCGCTTCCCACGAGATAAGGTGCAATCCTACAAATAGGTCAACCCAATGTCCGGACAAGGGGAATGGGACAAATGAGTGGGGGATAAGATGAAACAGTGGTGCTATGATGGGAGCGGACGATGGCTTTTCAGAAATCCCCCCGGTGGCAAACCAAAACCTATGGACAGAGGCTTGCTAGGGCACCCTGTCAATCTCGCCAAACATGGTCAAGTGGGCTAATGTAAGATCCAAGCAGTTGTTAGAGGTAAAAGGAATCAGATGCATATATTTAAAGGTTTCAATGATCAAAAGTGACACATACCATGATACCTGGACCAATTACCTCATGGAGCAAGAACCTCTTCTGATAC
This sequence comes from Picea glauca, assembly GCA_000966675.3. Lineage (NCBI taxonomy): Eukaryota > Viridiplantae > Streptophyta > Pinopsida > Pinales > Pinaceae > Picea > Picea glauca. The sequence continues at coordinate 3,302 of JZKD02S0688827.1, forward strand.
AGGACCAAGCCGATGGTGATGGATGTTGCTGTTGCTGACAAGATAAAGATGATGGAAGAAGAAAAGGATGGGCCCTCCAGGGCCATGCTCAGGTCAATCCTACTCTCGGTACTCCATGTCTAGGACTTGTGGGCCTCGAGACATGATCTCCTAGTTATCCCTAAAAATCGGGGATAAGAGTGCTAATTCCTTGCTTCATGGCATTGCTCCTTGCATGGACTGATTTGATATGACTCTTGTGGATGAGCAGCCTTGTACTTCAGATGTCTATTACATTCTTATGATGGTGCTTGAAGAGATAGATAACAAACTTCACGGAGTTCCCACCTTCTTGCCACATAGATTGCATGCTTACTACTTAATGTTGGTAATGAGGTGCCCTAAGGATTTTAGAACTTGGTATGAATCTGGCACCAATCTTGAGGAGCACTTCACTTTTCACTGGGTTGGCTTCATGACACATATACTTTGCAAATATTGAGAAAGTTGTCTGCCTTGGGAATCATGACAAGTGTTTCCTAGGGCGTTGTGTCCCTTGCCTTTGTCATTGCAGCATTTCCTAGGGTGTTGTGATACTTCCTAGGGCATTGTCACATGCATTGGGAATCGTGTATCTGCCTAGAGTGTTGGAGCAGCTTGGTCACAGGTCTTGTATGATGATATCTTTTCAATACATATGGATCTTAGCATTTTAGCATAGGATTCAAGTGGTTTTCAGCTTATGGATGATGATTGATGGCATAACACCTTTGATGAGGGTGCCCTAGGGTTTGATGTGTCTATCATGACCTCATGATGTTGTTTGATGAGATAGACACTCAATCTTGGGGAGCACTCCATTCTTCCATGGTATTTTAGGCCTACATGTAGGAGGGGCCAACCCAGTCCTTGTTGCATAGATGGACTTCATTGTTAGGATGATTGTTACTCTTTGGATCTACACATGCCACTTGGAGGGTTTTATTGCATACCTTTTAAGGTTGATTTCACCTTGGAGCTTAAGCTTGTTGACATGTGGCACACTTCTCTTGAGCACTCCATTTGTTGAGGCTACTTTTCACTATTTTCATGACGAGGACATCCACTTGAAGGGGTTACATTGCATATGTTTCCATGCTATTTTGTTGAGGGTGTCCACGTATGGAGGGAATTCACTCGATCTTCTACCATTGCTTCTACCTTCATATGATGACACATTGACACATGGAGCTTCTGTTAGATATTCCTCATTACATTTCATGGGACAACCTAGCATTGGAGGCCACACGTGTGAATGGAGTTGGTTATTTAGCACATATTTTGAGGGCTGTACGGTTTCAGGAGAAATGATCTTTTGATAGAGTGCCCAAAATTCCACTAGATGAATGCCATTAGATGTAGAATGGCCATGGGATTTCCAAAATGCGGTGATAATAGAAATTCCGACAAAAAATGATACACAATTATGGTGCTTTTAAAATTTGTTGCGAGAAATTTTTTTGTTGCATTTTGACCACTCGTTTGAGGACATCCCACCATTTTGAGGCTTGGATTCACATGTGGGACATATTTTAGAGGGCGCTCATGATGATAGACAATCATTTACCATTTTGGGAGGTTGATACTTGGTTGATCCCTCAACTAAAGGAGGCACCCCACTATCTATGCTCTATTCTTGGTTATGGTTTCCATCTAACTCCATATTTTATTATTGTTTGACTTGTCTATTGGAGTTAGTTGTTTGAGAACATTATTGTATTTTTTTCCTTGGGTATTTTGTTGTAACCTCTTGGAGGAAATTGTGGATCTCAAAAAACTCATTGCTACTTTTAGTAAGCAAGTTGTTAAGAGGGTTATTTTATTGTTATTCCTTGGAGGACTAATGGATCTAGCAAAACAAATATTTGTTTATAGTAAAGGGAGTAGAGTTGAAACCTATATAAGGGCTTACTCTCTCATTTGTAAAATGTGAGTGAAAGAGCTCCCAAGATTTGGAATAGAATTATCTTATCTTCGACTAAGCTTTGTGGAATGGATGATCAATCTTGTTGAAATGTGGCATATATTCTTGGTGCACATTGGCTAGTCTTTATTGCAGGTTTGGATTGTCAAAGTTGAGTTGGGTGCCATAAAGGAGTGGTATCACTACATTGGAGAAGGTATCCATAAACCCTTCTTGTTACCTTTTTTAAAGTGAGAGAATCCTTACTCTATTATTCCTTGCGAACAAAAGAAACATTCAATCCTTTTTAGGAAAAGAACACTCCCTATTTGACTTGGAGGTGGTACGATTCTTGAAGGCCACTCCCTTTCAGATCTTTGTAATATTTGTCTTGCTAAATCTAGGACTCTTTGGACTTGTTTTGACAACCTAATTATCCCTTTAGATATTTTGAAGAATAACCCCCTTGAGGTTGTATCTTGACCCCATAGCCCAACCAAAAAAAGGCACTGATCTTCCCTTTCATCCACCACCAAAAATTATAAAATCATCCAAAAATTTATTTATGTTTTCTAAGCTCTCTCTTGCTCCCATTCTATACTACACACATTGAGCTTAGTTAAGCATAGGGAAGGCCTCCTAGGCTAGATTTCACCTAATCTAAAGAGAGAAAGGAAAGGCTATTGAGGTGATAGTAGGTAGCTTGCTTAAGTTGCCCTTAGGGTCTCACAACTTGTGTGTAGGGGACTTTTGCACCAAGTGAGCACCTGGGAGGTAACATCTACCTTTGGAAAGCGGTGCCATGAGTTGTGATCCTAAAAGTGTGGGTGGGGAGCATTGGAAAAGAGCATGTGATTGGGATGCACTTTGTTTGTTGGGGATTCTTCCTTGGTTAAATTGAGGTATGAATTTGATATTTTGATACCTAAGTGTGTAAATATTGATTCCAACTCCTGACCTTGTTTGTTCAATGTGCTAGTCAACTCTGTGATTGAAGATTCAATACCAGATACCTTGGCTTCAAGCTCTTGGTGCTTAGTGGGTGGGTCTTGGTTTTGGTTCTCCGTGTTTGCCATATTGTATGGACCATGGGACCTGTTACCCACCAAGTTGCACTAGGATGGACTTGTAGTTGAGCCGCCAAAGTTGAACAAGTAATTGTTCAAATTCAGAGTTTAGTAGTCCAACTGACCATCATGGCCCCTCTTTTCTTCTTCTTCTTCTATATCATATTTCCATACCCCCTATGGGGCATTGTAATAAGATGAGCTAGCATGATGAACTTTGTAAAAAGATTAGCTCCCTAAGACTAAATCATTAGTACATTATTCTAGAGTGTTTTTTTAACTTTTTAATTATATCTTGCAGCCATTGGTAGCGAGTTATAATTTTTAAGTTTTTTCACTCAATTACCTCCAAAGCTGGAGTAGGCACTGATGGTGAGGCCTTAGTGGTTTTGTCTAAGTCTAATGTCTAATGTATATTACCATGCTAGTCATCATTTTTGAGTCACATGGAAATTGTCCTAAGTCCCCCTTAGGATTTTTTAAAGTTTTTTGCAAATAAAAAATTTCCCGCAAAACATGATGTTTTTAATTGTAATTGATGAATAAGTTTAAAAAGTGGTACTAGGAGGCATCATATGCCCCTTGGAGGTATTCGTTTTCACACTCAAAATACCCACTTTACCTAAGCAATACCTTTTTGAGGTAAAATAGTGATTATTTAATCACTTAAAGTCATTTTCTCTCAAAAAATGTCAAACAAAAGACAAATAAAAGACAAATAAAAGGAAAAATCAGCAAATCCTTAAATCAAGGAAACATGTTTTCCTTGTGTCTTTAGTCTTCTTGAGTAAAGGCAAGTTGTGTCAAGTGGAAGGCGACTTGATTGGAAGTGAGTTGTCACGAGTTGGAGATCCCAAGAAGGGAAGGCACACTTTCTTTATTGGTCACACTTTTTCTCTTTGGAAACATCGCCCTGCAGTTCCAGCAAGAGAAATCCACTTACAACACACTAAAACAACCCCCAAATATTCTGCCTCGAAAAACATGCCAAGTCCGTACTACTGTACAACCTGACCAGAAAACAACACCTTGAAAAGTGTGCCCACAATCTACTGTATGGACTGATCTGTACAACTCAGTAGCAGTAAGAAAAACCCTTCAACAGCCTTGAAAATCGTGCCACTCCTTGCCTTGATTTTTGTGCCCTCTTTCCCTTGCTGTACGGACTGTACAGATTTGTACAATACGACCTCCAACAACAGAAAAATAACTCAGCACTCACACATGATTAGTCCCTTCGGATTTGTGCCCAATATCTTTTGGGAAATGCACCCTTTTTGCTGCCCTAACTTCCCTCTCTTAAGCTTACTCGAAAATCTCTCTCAATCTCCTTCTCTCTTGTGTCTTGCACACTACCCTAGGTATTCTCTTATAATCAGAAAGTGACCCTTCACCTTCTCCAACCCTAGATCTATTGGCCAAGATCTAATCTTACCTTTACAAGATCAAGGGCCATTATTCATTCCCTCAAAAATAAATCTCTTTAAAATATTAAAGTACATTTCCACTTTATAACATAAGTGCACTTTATGAAATAAAGTCACTTTAATATTAGAAGGTTCACTTTATCAAAAAGTCACTTTAATAAAAGAACCACTTTATCACAACTTTATAAAAACCCATTACAAAGTCAAGTGTCTAGTAGTGTAGGTACAAGGTTACTTCTGCATACAAGACAAACATGCAGAGTACCTCCCGAGCTAAAAAAATAACAAGTCATACCCCCTGCACCTCATACTCACTACATGACTTAGAAATGATTGTTTTGGGAAACACTCCTTGACTTGGGGATTGGCCTACCCAATAGGGCACCATGACAACCCTCCCATACTTAAATTTGAAAATTTTTATAAGGTCTTTGAACATTTGTTTAGTTTGAAAAGGGGGGATTTAATGCACATGTTTGGGTGGTTCTTTTATTGAACATGGCTTACTTGGCATGATGCATGTGACTTGTGGACCCTTGGAGGGCGTACTTGTTTGTCTTTGTAGGACTTTGCTTGGTGAAAGCTATCCATGGAGGAATTATGCCATTTTGACCTTCATGGGGGGTTGAAAGCCCCTAGGATGGATGCCATATCCCATAGGCTAGGTAGAGCACCCCGGAGCCTTTGTGTGCAAAGGATAGAGGACGTTGCCTTTGGAGGCACTTTGACAACATTTGAGGATGACATCATAGCCCTTTGAACTTGGACGTTGGCCTTTGAAGGCCTAGGATGTCACTTTCTAAGCCCTTGACATCATTTGGAGGCTAGGGTTTGGTGGGATTGATGGTTCTGGAGGTGATGTGATGTGGTTTGAAGGAAGAAGATGCATGGCATGACACTCTAGTGTATAAATATCTGAGGTCCTAGGAGGCTGCCATCTAAGGTCTGTCCTTGACCTTAGTATGGCTCTAAGTTTCAACGGTATGGTTGTCTTCTTTTGCTGTTTTAGGACAGCAAACAATCATCTCACTTTCTGCTCAATGTTTTACAGGTTAGGTGCTCTTTTAAGGTGCCCTTGCAAGTGTTTTCTTATCTCAATGTTAGCACATGCAATATAACTTAAAACACATAACACTACCTCTAGGTCTTGAACTTTAAAATGCTGATCTACACTTCTAAACATGCATAAAATTGACACAGGTATTTTCGATCAACATGACCTTGGATAAAACCCCCCCGGGGAAAACCAGTTTGGGATATCTGTCTATATAATGATGATTAAAGCAAGAGATACAAGAAGTAATGAAATACAATGGAACCTGTATACATAGCAAGCTCCTCACGAGCCTTGCCACAGGAACCAGAGAAAGAAGTGCCCAAACTGTGGTGCACCCTCTCCTTTTGTTGCCCTCTGCACTGAACTGAAGCGCCCTAGCTCATCTATAGCCCAATGAAGAAATCCCTCCACAGGAATGTCCTCTCTCGTGTTGCCTCTCCACTGAAATTGTCAGAGCTCGAATCCTCCAAGCAGATCTGTTACCAGGTAGCTGCCAGTCCTCTCAACATGTGCACCCCCCTCCTAGCAAAAATGATTACCAGAGATAAACGGAGCCAGAATTTGAATCCCTCTCTCCATAGAAGCAAGCGCCCAAGCTCTCCTCTCCCTATGCATCATACCTCATCCTGATCTGACAAGTCCTCCTCTCCTAATGAGTAAATGATGGATAATAAATGCGCCCTCCTCCTCAAGATGCGCCCCTCCTCCATATGCATGCTCCCTCTCATAAGTGAAGGCTAAGACTCCATTTAAATACTCTCCATGCAAACTACAAGCAAACACAAGCTCCTCCTCAAGCTCTCAAGGGTTTTTCTCAAACTCTCATAAAGTACGCCCTCCTTCTCCTCAAGATTTGCGCCCCTCTTCTCTTCTCCAAAACTCTCAAGTGAAGAATGAGTCTCCAAAATGCCTTTACCCTCTCTTTAGCCTCCTCATGCCAACCTTAAAAGATCAATGGCCTAGAATAGATCTAGCCAAGTCTAATCAATGGGTGAGATCAACTCCAATAATTTCACTAAGGAAACCCACTTTCCTTAGTTGCTTTATGTCTATTAATTCACCCACATTGTGAATTAATTGTCACTTTGACTTAAATGACATATTTCACTTTTGACTTAAAACTCCTAAGTCAAAGTGAAATTAGAATCATAAAGTAAAGTACAAGGGTAATAGTCTTCCCCTTTTGTGCTTAGAGACTCATAAGCACATGGGGACCACTTTCCAAGGTACCCAAATCTCAACATCTAGCACATGAGAGCTTGGCACATGGCCTTTGGAGGCCCAACGATTTGCATTTTGAGGTTCATCGTCTCACCTTTAGACCTCATGTCACCCTTCTAGGGCATGACGTCACCCTTTTTGGGGTTTTACTTTATGTAATTTTTATATTTGTAAGTTGTAAGAACAAATAAATGGGGTCAGCCCTTATTTAATTTGTTGTTGACAATTTTATGTGGACAAATTAGTTTAGATGGTCTCATATAAATAGAGGCGATCTCTTTTTCATTTTCATAACTCATCACTTGAGAATTACATACTCTTGGACTGAAATTTCGGCCCTCTTGGGAAATTCGCTATCTCTTCTCTCTTGTGCAAAAATGGATGCTACATTTGTCTATTGGTGGAATAAAGGCTAGCGACTTCTCTTGGATGCTTCTTCTTGGCAATTTGATGGAATTTTTTGATAAAGTAAGGGTTTTGCATGCTATCTCTGGAAATAGGTAAGGAATTTCTGCAATCCTGTGTTTTTCTTCTTAATTTCAAGGTTATTAATCAAGCCTTGTGAGGAGTATAAGGGCATACACCCTCCATCAAGGAATTCTCTTCTACTGTTATTGAAAAGGCTTAAGGATTGCTACAAGGAGTAAGAGGGTTTACACCCTTGTAGCAAGACCTTGCTAAGGTTTATCTTCTCTAGGGAGTAAGAGGGTTTACACCCCTAGAAGATCGTTAAACCCTAGCTTAAAGCAAGAGAGTCCATAACCCAATAGATAAGGCACTAATTGCGTTGGAGATTGAATATTGTTGCATTGGTAAATGCAAATTTTAAGAAATTGAATTGTTTGAGGTTGGATCTAAACTCTATATGCTATTTGCTCTCTTGTCCTCCAAGGGCATCTGGATTGGCTAAGTGATTGTGTTGCTGTAATAGACATTAAGATACATCCATTAGGGTTGCAACAAAACTCTCTTTCTCAACAAGTTTCTTTCACTTTTGACCACTGAAATTGCCATGTAAGCAGTGAAAATTGATCTACTTGTCAAGGGCTATTGATTGGGTATCTTGCTGATTTTGTTGGTCAAAAGTTGCTTCTGTAACAAAAGTTTGCTACAGCCATAGGGTTGTTACAATTCTCTGCTGATAAAAATTTCTTACAGCCCTCATTTGTCATCTAATTCATTGTCTTAAGCACTGGAATACTATCTCTAAGTGCATGCTAATTTATCCAATATGATATGCTGATTAGATGATGAATTTGCAGTTGTTAAAACTGTTGTCATTGCTGATATATATTTCCTTACTGCTGCAATTTTGGGACAGCAAGGTTTCTTGCTGATTCCCCACTGGTTTTGAGGCTTATATTATCATATATTCTCTTGTTTTGGTTTGTCTAACACTGTTTTGAAGGTACACAACCTTGGTAACCAATTTACCAACTCCAAAGACCCTTTCCCCAAGCCTCAAGTCTCACTTTAACCTTGACCTATAGGGGTGTTCTTCTAGCTCCTTGCTTCTCCCCTTGCAATCCCCCTAGGGTCACCCGGGAAGCCTCCCTTGTGTTGGATTTGTCCTTCACTAAAACAAGGGGGATGTCTATTGAGGTGACAGTGATAGGTGTCCCCAGTTGTGTCACACATTTGTTGCTTGGGTTGGGCTTTTCCCAAACTACAAACTGAGCAATAACAAGGTGTAACAATGCTTCTTTTGTATATTTTTGAAACATTGACATACTGCTGAGCTTCCTTTCTCGTTCCATTTCAGTAGTTGAATGCTTAGATCTCATGTCTTGTAAAACAAGCGGACTTGGCTGTGGGAAATATAAGGCATTCCTGCATTTTCTTCTAGTAAAATGCTGAGATCAAAACTGAGAAAACTCAGCGTTCATTTGTAATTGGAGAGGTATATGATTGATAGTGAATGCTGTTAATTATCTTGGAAGTTCATTTGTAATTGTTATACTCTACCTGCACATCAGCCCTAATCTCTTAGGCCCTAGACAAAGTTGAACTTCTTCTAGGCAAGGTGTTGGCAAGTATATTCTGTTTGCCCTTATTATGAAAACTACAAAATTGAAAATATGAACCATGATCAGATCTGGATGTTTATTCTTTGTGACTAGGAAAGTTTCACATTAATGGTCACTTGTATATGAATGTTTCATTGATGTATTTATTCCTTGGTTGTACTCTTCTAATTCCAATTTTGTATACTTAACTATTGTTTATTGCCATGTTTTGTTTGTGTATCTATTACAGATTGGAGAAATGAAGAAATTAGTTGAAGAAGGGAAAATAAAATACATTGGACTTTCTGAGGCTTCTGCGTCAACAATTCGAAGAGCTCATGCTGTTCATCCTATAACAGCAGTTCAAACAGAGTGGTCCTTGTGGACTAGGGACGTAGAGGAAGAGATTATTCCAACTTGCAGGTGGAGGAGGTCTTGGAGTTCGTATTTTCTAGGTGGCCATTTGCCTAATATTATAAGTTTCAAACTGATATTTGAAATTTTCATTGTAGGGAGCTCGGTATTGGAATTGTGCCATATAGCCCTCTAGGGCGGGGTTTCTTATCTATTGGAGCAAAGTTAGTTGATAACTTGGCAGATAATGATTTCAGAAAGGTATTTTAGATCCATTTATTCTTACTTACGGATTTTAGCTTTATGAACAGTTTTAGTTCTTTGATAGATGCTTGATTTTATTTACACTTGCTTTCTAAAGTTCTACTTGTTTTTACTATTTTTCATGTTATATGACATAGAGATATTGTTTGAAAATACATTATATTTCTTCACTTGGCCTTTTTGTTTTTTCATGTTTGTTTCTTATATTTCGGGATGACTAGATGGTGGATCAAGTTGGTCACATATCTGATTTTGTAACATATTTCTTGTTTTGTTGCAGCTTATGCCAAGGTTTAGTGCAGAGAATCTTGAAAAGAATAAGGTTATATTTGAAAGGATATGTGAAATAGCTTCAAAGAAGGGGTGTTCCCCCTCCCAACTGGCACTTGCTTGGGTTCACCATCAGGGAAATGATGTTGCACCAATACCTGGGACAACCAAAGTGAAGAACTTAGAAGAGAACATAGGTGCTCTTTCTGTTGAGCTCACGCCCTTGGAGACAAAAGAAATAGAAGATTTGGTATCTTCAGCTGGTGTCTTTGGAGATCGATATGGTGACATGGATTTTACATGGATGAACTCAGAAACACCCCCTCTGTCTTCATGGCAAGCTACAGTATAATGTTTTTTTAGCATATGCAAATGAAATCTGTGGAGATGGGAGAGTATCTCTCTTCTAAGGGATGTTTTTTTTAACTTTCTGGTTTTTCCTCTTAAAAACAATGGAGATGTTATTTCTTTGTATCTTAATCGAGGACTATTACTTTGTATTGTAAGTAGAGTATCTGTATGTAAATATTGTATGTCAGATCCATGATTTGATTGGAAATGGATGTTGCATGTCTATTGGCTATATATTATATGTTTGAACTTGGGATAGTTGACAGGATGCTGCTTGTCGGCTGAACCTACATACAATTAATTAGTTTCAATTGTTTTATTTTTCCTCGATACTATAAATATATGTGAATGATACAATAGCCGCAAGTGTTAGTTCAATTGGTTGAGTCATCTGTCCAAGGCATGTTGTCGATGGGGAGGTCTTAGATCACAGGTTCAATTCCGGTTGAGTCCCTCGGAGTTACCAACTGCTATTGTCACTAGCGGTTGAGCTGCCCTTTATCCATATATTTCGGGGAAGAGGGTGTTTGACTACTTACAAGTTACACATATCTAGAATACAACATTGGTTATGTTTCATCTCTACGATTTCTGTGACTGATGTTATTGTTTAAAAAGTTTTCTGGATTAATCTCATTCATATTTTCAGAATTGGTTGTGTTGTTGGGAGGACATTATCAACCCAACACTAAAACCAAGAAGATCTTACAAATAGAGTTGTGGTGGTTGAATTCCAAAGGTTGGGGAGGCCACTATCGAAGGATGAAATGCCCCTACAACTAGTTGTCCTTAACTGACTTTTGAAACAATGACCATTGATTTTGTTGGATCATTCCCATTGTGAGATATGAGACCTAGAGCCAGAGACATAATTACTATGATTGACATTTAGACAAAGTAGGCAAAAAACAGAACTTGTATCAAATTGCACTGCATAAACAACCACCAGATTCATATATCAAAACCTCATCATAAGATTTGGATGCCCTCAGCTGATTGTAAGTGACCAACAGAGTCATTTCTTGATCAAAACCATCAAAGAGTCGTTGTCAGATTTATGGTTCAAACACGGTAGAAGTTGCCCCTACATCCACAAGCAAATAGTGTTGTTGAGACATTCAATAAGACTTAGATAAAAGGATTGAAAAATATTTGCAACGTCAATAGAGATCAATGAGATGGTAGACTTCTTGTAGTGTTATGGGCGTATAGAACATGTAAGAGGTTGACCGGCCATACTCCATTTTAGTTAGTATACGGGCAAGAAAGTGTACTGCCTATCTAGTTCACAGCCCCTTTACTTAAGATAGCTAATGCAATGAATTTCGAACCAACAAATCATTGCAATAAAAATTGTATAACTTATGCCATCTAGAAGAGATCCGACACTTGTTAGTACATTGTCAAGAAGTTGAAAAGCTCGAAAGAAGGCATGACACAGCATGCAGATTAAGTGGAGTCATTCGAGATTGGAGATCTAGTTTTACTATAAATGACAACAAGATCAAAGATCAAAGCAAGCTTGAAGTTGTTAGTGTTAAATAACTTTGACATTAAGTCAACTAATAATATTGATGTTATTCATGTTTTATATTGAGGTGCAAACTGTCATGCTTATTTCTGTCTTTGCAACATAATGCACAATTAACCATTGTATTGTGTCACATGTGACTATATAAACTTGACCCGGGTTAGTGTCACTAACATAATAATAATAATAATATAAGGTTTATATAATATTGAGCTTATTAAGTATATTTTGTGAAGGCATATTTGTGTTTGGTATGTAGAGTCATTTAATATGTGATCCTAATTTAACACCTAAATTTAATTTGGTATTAGAGCTAGAGAGTTCAAAGTCACATGTTGTAATTATGCAAGTGAGAATGTGATTTTAAAGCACATATAATAGTTAAATTGACATTTTGGCATGTTTCTATTTGTGTATGCCTATCATTTTGTGGTGGTAGTAAAACAATCATGCCATTTTTGTAAGATTGGATGCCACAATTTTGTATCATCTCTTACTAATTTGAAAACAAGTATAAAA
>JZKD02S0688860.1:0-14775 GCA_000966675.3 Picea glauca
AGCTTAATTAAATTTTCATTTACATTTACAATTGGGTTCAGCCTAGGGGTATTACAGTTTCCATTGGATATAATTCCAATCAATAATTTTCAGTGATAACAGCTAGGGTTTTACTATTAGATCACTAGGAAGCAATTTTTAGATGTGAAAATTAGTCAGATAGAGTTGTATGTGAAAATTGGCAAGAAATCCCTCCAAATGAATTTGGTTCACAATGAAAATTTCCAACCAACTGAATGACTACACAAACCAACCCAAGGAAATCAAGAATAGGGTTTAAATATCTAGGGGGCCCAAGGCTAGAGTGGTATTCCCAATAGATTCATGGACCCCCTCATATGCCCCCCAACACAATATGGGTGATAATTAATCAAATATAGCATAAAGGTTTATCCCCTTGGTTCCCCCCTCTCTCATGGAATCATATCACCCTATAACTCTTGTCCTTATTCATCCTACATGAATCCATTGATGTAATTTTATTATTAAAATGTTCAAATAATTTACATTTTTATATGCACTCCAAACTTTCATTAAATAAACAAATTACATTAATAAACTAGGGACTTAAAACTAGGGTATTACATTCCCCTCCCCCTTATTTTGACATTGTCTTTGGTGCATATACAAAACAGAAAACAAAATTTCAAAATTCTTCAAAAATTTATGAGTAGTCTACCCACATGGTGTATTCATGTTCCCAAGTAGCATCTTCAGGACTGTAGTAGGCCCATTGAACTTTTACTAGTTCTATAACTCGATTCTGGAGCACTTTGACCTTTCTATCCAAGATGTGCATCAATTGGACCTGAAAGACCCCTTTTGGCTCCACCTGAATCAAATGCCAATAAATAACATGGTTAGGATCATGTACGTACGTTTTTAGCAAAGAGACATGAAATACATTATGCACATTCATGGAAGCATGTATGGTACTGGCCCTATTCTATCCAATATCTCAAATGGACCACAAAATATGGCTTCTATCTTTGTACAACTTCCCAACTTTAATGAACTCTTCTTGGGATTCATTTTCAAAATCACATGCTCTCTCACTTTAAATTCTCTAGTTTTCATGTTCTTATCTGCATAAATCTTGTATCTATCTTGTCCTACCTTCACATTCTACTTAATTTTAACCATGTGGTCTTCCATATCCTTGAGCAATTCTGGCCCAAGTACCACTCTGTATGTTGGGTTGTCCAAACTCACTGGAGTATTGCATTTTCTCCCATAGAAAGATTCAAATGGGATCATCTTCAATGAAGCTTGATACCCATTATTGTAGGAAAACTCAACCAAATGCAAGTAATATTCCCACTTAAATGTGGTGTATCCATCACATACATTATTAACATGTCTTCAATTACTTGGTTGAAACTCTTTGTCTTCTCATATGACTGTGGATGGTATGTTTTACTAAATTTTATATTTGTACCAAATACCTTAAATAATCCCCTCCATAAATTTGAATTTAACTTCGTATCTCTGTCTAAGACAATTTATTTAGATATTCCATGCAACCTAGAAATATCCCTCATGTAAATTTCTGCAATATTAGCTATTGTATGAGTCATTTTTACATGAACAAAATGAGTAGCCTTTATCAATTTATCAAAAAATACCATTATTGAATCATGTTTCCTTGTTGTCATGGGAAACGTAGCAATAAAATCAATGGTTACGACTTCCCATTTCTTCTCTAGAATTGACAATGGTTGTAGAAAACTCGACGGGTTTCTATGCTCATGTTTCACTCTATGGAATTGCATACATATGGAAATGTAATTAGTAGCATCCTTCTTCATTCCAAGATAAAAGAATTATCTTCTTATTTCTGCAATTGTTTTATGGTAACTCGGATGTCTGGCAAATGGAACATTATGCATTTCCTTTAACACCAAGTTCCTAAGTTCTCTGGAACTAGAAAAATAAATTCTATTCTTGTGCATAAGGAATCCATATTGTTTAATCTCATACACTTTGAATTTTTGTTCTATATTCTCTTGTTGTAAACTCTGTTTTACGTGTAGGTAATGTCGGTTTGTAATAGAAACATACAAAATTATGCTCTTTAAATCTAACCAATGCATACTAATGGTTGTAGCATGCATGGGATGTAATCTCCTAATGAGTGCATCAAAAACTTTATTCTATTTCCCTCTGATATTCTTGATACCAAAATCATACCCACTTAAACATTATAGCCATATTGTTTTTCTGGAATTCAAAGTTGGTTTCTCAAAAAGGTAATTCATACCACGATGGTATGTTGTTAATTCAAATTTCTTCCCCATGAGATAATGCCTCCACATATTCAATGCGTAAAGTATATTAGCACGATCCAAATAATGTGCGGCATAGGACCTCTCATGGTCTTTAATATTTTTGAACTCATAACTAATGACATGTCAATTTTGAGTGAGGACCCTTCCAAGTTCTTCTTTGCATGCATTTGTACAAACTACTAAATTTTCATTTGGGTCAATAATCTTTAAAATAGGTGCACTAGTAAGTAGTTCCTTCAACAAATTAAAATTACCTTCACAATTTTTTGTCCATACAAACTTAGTCCCCTTCTTTTGTAAATAAGTGATGGGATAAGAAACCTTATAGAACCCTTTTATACACTTCTTGTAGTATTTGACTAATCCCATAAAATATCTAACTTTTGAACATTATTTGGTGTTGGAAAAATTTTCCACTTACCATTTTCCCAGAAAATTTGTTATGTGGTGGGATTAGTTGAAACAAGTTGAAAACATCAATGAGATTAGGATCACTTGGAAGCAATTTAAAAGGTATTTTCAGAAGAAGTATCTTTCAGAACATTACTATGACAAGAAGATGCAAGGGTTATTTGAACTTGGGTTGGGGAACATGACCATGGGATAATATGAAAAGAAGTTATTGGGATTGTTGAAGTATGTAGGATTTATTGAGGACAAGAAGGTAAATTTACATAGATTTTTTATCCAGGTGGATAATGTTGGCCACCCACCTATTCCAATTGGATCCTCTTGTTTGCTTTTAGTTCAACACGTTCTTATGTACTTATTTGTAATTGTGGGTTCTACACTTCTGGGGTTCTTTGAATCCCTACACATCTTCCAGGTGGATACTGGTGGCCTCTCACCTAATCCAACTGCCTTATTTTGTTTGTTTTCATGTCAGCACATCTTGTTGTACTTCCAGGGTCGTTTTGGAGCCCTAAACAGTGTTTTTTTAGCTCACCATAGTCAAAATGTAGACGGAGTTAAAGATTGATGATGTAATGTGTATTTCTATGAAAGACCTTTCCAACAATCTATCACACACCTAAAATAGAGTTTGTATGCAAAATTTACGACCCCGAGAAGTTAAGGTACCAACTTACCCATAGGGGCCCACATGAATTTTGGCATTTTACCTCCTAGGGTTAGGTTTTTGGATGTCTAGGGTTTTGGCATTCATGAGTAATATAAAAAATGCCTATGGATCCTCATTGTAATCATTCTTCTTAGATGGATGCACATAGAATAAACATCTATTCTCAGAGATAGGTACCACCATTCGAGCAAGTGTTTTAGTTTTGCAGTTGTATAGTTTCAACCTATTTCATTTATTCAATAGAAGATATTGTTCATTGGATATCTGTGTTGTTCTTCATATTTATGTGTTTATTGTATTCAGTCTTTTAATAAATTTGTTCCTCTCCTAAATATGAACTAGTGGTATCAGAGAAGTCTTCTCTTCATTTATTTTTCTTTGTGCATGTGCATGTCCCCGACAAGATCTGGGTACAATAAGTTGGGACTCGAACCAATCGAGTTGTTGCAATATCAGTCGTGCTGAGACCGAAAACAACCCATGGGGGATGAAACGAAAGATGTTGGAGCAGGAGATCCTATTAAAATGTTTCTCAAGGAAGCCCTCTCGTGACAAAGAAAGGAAATGATGGACAACTTTGTGTAGATCCTTCGACGACTACCCACATGAGGAGCATCTTCATCAAGTGGCCATGCAACCCCCTTCAAGGTACAGGTAAATTTTGATATTCCATTATTTGAAGGGATGATATATGTGGATGTTGTAGATAAATGGTTGAATCTTCTTGAAGGTTATTTCTCTATCCACAATTTTTTCGATGGGGAAAAGATTAATTTTGCACTCCTCAAGGTTGTCCCCCATGTTAAGGAATGGTGGGATACCTACTCTGAGAAAAGGGTCATAGACGAATATCCAATGTTTGTGGTTTCCCCCACATGGGATTAATTCTGGGATGCCATTAAAGAACAGTACTACCCTATTGGAATATACAAGGACCAGTACACCATATGGACCACCTTGCGTCAAAAAAGGGACCAGACAGTACCAGATTTCACCAATATTTTCCATACCCTGTGCACCAAATTGGGTATCAAAGACTCTGAGCAACATCTGGTGCTCAAATACTGTAGCTGTCTGCACAGATACATTAAAAAAAATGGAATTTTTGGACATCGCCTCATTGGGCATGGCTTATAGATACACTGTCAAGTTCGAGCATAAATTTAAGAAGAAGAGGCGAAAGTTTGGATATGAAAGCTCCTCACATCCGAAGCAGGGAAAAGGCGGACCCAACCCACATAGCAAGAGACCGAGCCTAGATGACCACTCTCAAGAAAACCAGTCCAAGCCGCAACATAAGAAGGGAAATGAGAATATGAAGAAGGACATGGGGAAATAGTGTGAGTACCATAAAATCCCTTGGCACAACACTGAAGAATGTCGCTCCAAGAAATCACTCATGGCTGAGCTAAAGGATTTCAATTTAGAGGTCGATTCTAATTCTGAATCAAATCCCAGAGGAGGGAAGCGGATCATTGATGTTGAACCCAGTGCCACTGTCACTACCACCAAAGTCCACTAAGAGAACCAGAAGAGCCAGAGGAAGGGGAACACCTCTTTCACTCATAGATGTTGGTAAAGGGGGCTCTACTTCATTTCATTATCGATAGAGGCAGTAAGAAGAAACTGATCTCAACAGAGGTCATTAAGTGGTTGGACATGCCAACAAAACCACACCCCCAAACCTACACCATTGGCTAGCTTCACCAAGGAAGAGATCTTCCTGTTATCCAAAAATGTCGTCTGCCCTACGACATCAAGCCTTTCAAAGATAAGGTATTGTGTGATATTTATTCCCTTGAAGTTTGTGATGTTCTTTTAGGATAACCATATTTGTGGAATCTTCATGTTGTGTATGACTCTAGACTCTATAGTGTTATTATTACTTTGGGTAGACAATTGTATAGGGTACCAGAGGTAGTGTCGCCTACTGCTATTTCTTTAATCTCTAGTAAGAAATGCAGTGAGGCCATTTCACAGACCGGGAAGTTCATCTTCTTTTTAAACTGTGCTCAAAGTAAGAAGAAGGTCATCTCCACATCTTTGGCCACTACACAGAGCCTCTCTTTTCAGCAAAAGAAAGTATATGGGATCATGGAGGAATATAGAGACATCTTCTCCTCACCCACCGGGGTACCAATGCACTACCATGTCAAGCATCCAATTGATCTGACCCTCAATGCACCTCTACCTAATGTACCAGTCTATTGTCTCTCACTCTCAGAAAATGACGAAATCAGGAGTCAGATTGAAGAGCTTCTTCAAAAGGGGCACATTAGACCCAATTCATCCCCTTGCAGAAGCCCGATTGTACTGGTGCAAAAGAAGGATGAGAGTTGAAAACTCTGCATTGATTATAGAGCCTTAAACAAAATCACAGTTAGGAACCAATATCCAATCCCTAGGATTGATGACCTTCTTGACCAACTCAAGGGGGGGAATGTATTCAACAATATTGAACTAAAGTATGGATACCACCAAGTTCCCATTGAATCAATTGATGTATGGAAGACAAACTTCAAATATAAAAAAGGTCTCTTCAAATCGATAGTCATGCCATTTGGATTAACAAATGCACCAACTACTTTCATGAGGTTGATGGATGATGTATTGAGACCCTTCACCAACTCTTTTGTGATGGTAAATTTGGATGACATCCTCATATTCAGTACAACTTGGGAGGAGCACATGTGGCGTATTCAGCAGGTGTTGAGCACTCTGCGGCAGCACAAGCTATGTGCCAACTTGGAAAAATGTTTTTTTGGCATCAATAGGGTTCAATACTTGGGCTACATTGTTGATGAGCATGGGGTACATGTTGATGTAGCTAATATCCAAGTCATCTGTGATAGGTCAGCCCTGACCGCACTAACCGATATTCAGAGCTTCTTGGGACTGGCCAAATTCTACCGACGGTTCATGTTGGGATTCTCCCATATTGCATGGGCCCTCATCCAGGTGACCAAGGGTGGTGGAAAGGAAACGCTCGTGTGGGGGAAGGAACAACAATGAGCATTTGATGATCTGAATCATCACTTGATGTCAGCTCTAGTACTCTCCCTTTCCAAATTGCAGCAACCATTTGAGATTGATATTGATGCATCTAACTATGATGTAGGTGCAGTTCTCACTCAACACGGTCATCTGATGGCATACCATAGTGAGACACTCTTAGATATTTTCTGGAAATACCCCACCTATGACAAGGAAATGTATTCCATTGTACAATCCTACCATCAATGGAAAAATTACATTCTAGGAAAGGAGACGATCATCCACATTGATCACAAGCCTCTACAGTTCATACAGACACAGGGGAAATTGCAGAATGATCGCCATCAGAAGTGGTCCACCTACCTGCAGCAATTCCATATCAACATAAAGTATAAGACAAGGATCTCAAATCATGTCATTGACTACCTCAGTCGACCTCCCATGGCTACACTCACCATTGTGTTCCATTCATGTGGACATGAGGCATATGAGTGGCCCCAACTTTATCAACAAGATCCAGACTTTTCCACCACCTATCACCTCTTGGGTACTGGTGCGAATGTCACCAATTTTCACATTCAGGACGAACTATTATGCCTTTTGGTCCATCTCTATGTTCCTATAGGAGAGTGTGCATAGCTGATTTGGTAATCCCACTATAGTCAGATGGCAGAACATTTTGGCGTGGATAAAATTGTGGTCGTTCTTTAGAAACATTTTTATTGGCCAAAACTTTGAAAGGATGTCAGCAAGAATATCAGATCTTACAATGCCTATGCCATTTCCAATCCAACCACCAAGAAGAAAGGCTTATACACCCCTCTTCCTACTCCCGAGAAGCTTTGGGAATACATATCAATGGATTACATGTCTAGCCTTCCGTCCACCAAGAAATCCAATGACTACGTATTTATGGTCATTTATCGGTTTTCAAAGATGGCCATCCTCACAGCCTGCAAGAAGCATATCATAGCAGTAGATACTACCAATCTCTTATTCGAATGAGTGTGGGTCTATTTTGGGATACCACAGACCATCATCTTCAATCGGGACAACAAGTTCCTCAGCACATTTTGGTCGAGTCTATGGTCACTGTTGGACACCAAGCTCACTAAATCCACTACTTTCCACCCCCAAACAAATGGCCAAATAGAGGTCGCCAATCAGATGATTGTGCACATCCTGGGCATGTACAACTCTAAGAATCCATGTACATGGGATGAGATTCTCCCCTATGTTCAACACAGTTACAACAAGGCTCTCCATAGCTCCACCGACCATAGCCCATTTCAGGTGAGGCTAGGATTCCAACCCTTGGGTCCAATTGATGTTGCACTACTTCTTTCCACCACACAGATAAATTCTTCCCATGTTCATTCTGAGACTGAAAAAGCCACCAGATTCATTGAGAGGATTCATCACATCTACCAACAGGTCCAGGATATTTTGTAGAAATCCAATCCTAAGTACAAGCAGCGCCATGATCAACATAGGGTATCGCACCAGTTTCATGTTGGAGACAAATTCTAGTTACAATTGCAGAAGGAGTTTCTCACAAGGCCCCATCGGAAGCTCCTCCCACTTCGATATGGGCCTTACACTATCACCAAGGCTATGGGTAGCAATGATTTTTAGCTCAACACTCCACACTTCCTTGGCCTACACCCAGTTTTCAAAGTGGACCTCCTTCAGCCATATTTTCTCCCATTATTGGACACTTCAAAGGTTGTAGAATAGATGACACCAAAATATCTCAACCATGGATGCATGGAACAAGCATCCACTTATCAGATAGTGGACACAAAGGTCAAGGGAACTTGCCAACAAAGGATCCATCTTTATCAAGTTGTCAAGGCAGGGAAGCTCCTACACCAAGGAAAGTGGCTCACCTAGGGCCAAATCCAACAGAAGTTTCCTCATATAATGGGGGAACTCAATGCAATGGAGACCATTTCTTCCTAAGGGGGGAGCATTGATCCAAGTGGATATTGGTGGCCACCCACCTATTCCAACTATCTCCTCTTGTTCGCTTTTAGTTCAACACATTCTTATGTACTTCTTTGTAATTGTGGGTTTTGCACTTTTGGGGTTGTATGAATCCCTACACATCTTCCAGGTGGATATTAGTGGCATATCACCTAATCCAACTAGATTATTTTTTATGTTTTCATCTCAACACATCTTGTTGTACTTCCAGGGTCGTTTTGGATCCCTAAACAGTGTTTTTTTTGTCTCTCCACATTCAAACTATAGACAGAGTTAGATTTTGATGGCGTAATGTGTAGTTCTCTGAAATACCTTTCCAACGGGCTATCACACGCCTAAAAAAAAGGTCGTATGCAAAAGTTACGACCCTGTGAAGTTGAGGTACCAACTTACCCATAGGGGCCCACAAGACTTTTGGCATTTCACCTCCTAGGGTTAGGTTTTTGGATGTATAGGGTTTTGGAATTCATGAGTAATATCAAAAAGGCCTCTGGAGCCTCATTTTAATGATTCTTCTTATATGTATGTGTGTAGCAGCCACATCTCTTCTTAGAGATAGCTACCACCATATGAGCAAGTCTTTTAGTTCTGTAGTTCAACAGTTTCAAACTATTTCATTTATTCAATAGAAGATATTGTTCACTAGATATGTGTGTTGTTATTCATATCTCTATGTTTATTGTATTCAATTTGTTAATCAATTCGTTCCTCTCCTAAATATGGATTACAAGCTTTGTTGCAATTTTTATTATCTGGAAAATTTTCCATAAGTTTATGGGAGTCTCCATGTTGAAAGTCCTTTTATTTTTCCAATTTTACAGAGTTATATGCGCTTTTTTGTTATATTAGTCACGGATACCCATGCTTTTGTTGTGTATGACTTACGTACATTTGCAAGTCTCAGTTCACATAGTCACGAACCTATGTGTATGTTATGAAAAAAAATCTTTCTTTAGTTTGTAGGAATTTATGGGTTTATCCAGGTTATCTTGGGCTTCCTGAGTTTGTGATTTCTTTGTATTTCCATGTCTAATCTTGTGAAAACCTTCAGTCACAGAAAATATATGTCTCTTGGCTTCCTAGTGTTCTTGGATTATTTTAGCTTGGATTTTAAATAAAAATGATGTGCATTTTGAAAAAAAAATCCCCCGCATGGATGGGGGGGCATGAATCGTGTATTATGTAGTTTATTTTAACATCTTTTGTTAGTTTTTCTTTGATCGAAAGAAAAAAAAAAAAAAAAAACTACTTTTCTTCTAGTTAGCTCTCTTTCTTTTTTTGCATTGTTATTTGAAAAAGAAAAATATATTATCATATGTTTTTGTTTTATTCTCATCTAGAAAGAATTTCAAAAGAAAAGTAAGAAAGAAAATCCTTTTGTTTTCCTCTTTTGCATTTTGCATTAGAAAAGAAAATTTTGCATCTTAAGGTTTGAAGGATTGTTCATGCATTTTCTTTGCAAAACTCTTTTCATTTGAAGAATTAGCGTAAAGTTTTATTTGTCATTGTTCTTATAAGTTTTATTTTTGTAAGAGTCTCAAACAAAATCAGTTGCACCTCTGTACCCATTGACTTAAAAAAACCACTAAAATGAATGTTAAACTTAAAATGTACTAGACTTTGTTTCTATGGTTCACAAACAAGTTTAGGGTTAGGGCCTTGGATTAGGATTAGAGAGATAACTCTCCAAGGCTATTGAACAAACAAAGGAGTATGAGCTAGGGAGAGTCTCAAATCCAATTTTTGTATAAGTATAGATGGGAGCCTCCTCTAACATAGGATATAAACATGAGGTCACATGATGGAGAGCCAAAGACATTGCCCCTCTAAATCTTGTCTAAGCATAGTGGAGATATCGTATATTGTGGGTTTATCTAGTGCCTTTACCTCCATGAGAGGTGGAGCTTTCGAATATTCAGGATTTGTTACCCTACCCATACATTCGATCTCGAATATCAATTGTACCCCCCAGAAACTGACTCTGAGTTGGTAACCTTAGTGGATTTTCCTAGGGATGTCAGAGGTCACTGCGGGGGATTGCAATGGTACCTGGGGAGTATTTTGTATCACACTTTTCAGTACTACTGGAGGGTTCCCCGTGAAACATGGGATCTTGCATTGGATAAGGATGGTTAGTGGAGGTCAGGATAATTGCTTCTCACTCCTTCATTCATTGGTTCACAGGACTTAATCAACCCGTGCCTTCGTCTGGAAGGTCCCTTTCCACTTTTTCATTGATTTGGGCTCAGCCCCTCATCCACCTAGGATGAAGACTTGGAAAATTTGTTTTCTTTTGATGTTTCTCTTAGGCATTTTTTATTGGAGTGTTGCTTTGTGTAGTTGGCCTTAGGTTGTTTCAGTGTCACTGTTTTTGGATCATTGATTCACAGTGATTGACCAACTTCTCCACTGACCGGGAAGGACCCTTAGTCTTTCTCTTGGAAGCATGGAGCTATCTCATAGAAGGCATGGGTTTTGATGCCATTGTTTAGCCAAAGTCAATACGTAAGACTTTTATGGACATCAACAATCCCGCAAGCATCGAACTTGTGCATAAGAATGATATGGCCAAAGTTAATGAGGATACCAACTAAGGGACCCCTTCCCAAGCAGATTCTTATGCTTTTCCCTTCTTTGGAAATGTTGGTGCCCCCTTGATGGCCACTTTGAACATTCCTGGGTTGAATGTAAGACTATCAGTTTGGTTTTGTACCACTTTGAATGTCCTGAATTATCTTGATGATTCTCAGATAAGAACCTTGATTCATGGGCATCATATAGATGTTGATCCTTCACCTTCTGGATCTGTGAATTTTACTTCTCCTACTCCTCTCTCTTCTAGTGAAAGTCTTGCTACTAGTAACCAAAAGTATAAAAGGAATAGGAAGAGTAAGAGTAAGAAGAAGAAGTCACCAACCTCTACTAGTCATGTTGGAGACCTGTCACCAGCCTCTACAAGTCATGTTGGGGGAAAGAAACCAACCTCTGCAATTCATGATGGAAGCCCAATCCTAGTCACTACAAGTCATACTAGTAGCAAGTCACCAACCTCTACGCGTCATTTTAGAGATAGGTCATCAACTTCTGCAAGTCATGTTGAAAACCAACACCCAACCTCTTCAATTCATGTTGGGGGCATGATTCCATTCACTACGAGTCATATTGGCATTATGTCAACAACCTCTGCAAGTCATGTTGAATACTAACAAATAGTCGTTGCAAGTCATGTTGGAGGCATGACACCTCTAATCATTGCTAGTCATAACAGACAAACATCACCAACCTCTAAAAGTCATGTTGGAGATCAAATACTAACCTCTGTGAGTCATGTTATAGATAGGTCAAAAACCTATGTGATTCATGTTAGAGTCTTCTCACAAACCTCTTCTAGTCATGTTGGGGGCACACAACCAACCTTTGTGAGTCATGTTGGGAGAAAAATTCTAGCCACTGCTAGTCATATTGGAATTGAGTCACTGACCTCTGTGAGTCATGTTTGAGTCTTGTCACCAACCTATGCTAGTCATGTTGGCAACATGTAACCAAACTTTACTAGTCATGCTAGGGGAAACCCACCGACCATTGCAAGTCATGGTGGGGGAACTAATACGGTTGAGAATCCTAGATGTATAGGACGTAAGGCCAAGTTCCCTTGTAAAATTTTCAAAGGAGATCACATTACTCATTTGTTCCTTGTTATTTTTGTGGCACAAGAAGCATGGTCCTTGTCTGACATCCCTTCTAGTTATGAGTCATTTTCGGTTTCCCAAAATGCTAATCAATCTTTGGTTGAAAATTTGGTCATGTTGATGCAATATTTGGCATACACCACTCTTGTTTTGTGGGTTCATGCATCTCTTGACCATGTTGTCTCACATCCTATTCAATTGGTGGTTGAGGAAGTGGTCGCGTCGATGCAATCTTCAGTTGATCCCACTCTTCTCTTGGAGGGTGACAAGCCTAAGGAGGTGGTCTCCCTAATGCAATATTCGGTTGATCCAACTTCTATTTCAGGGAGTGATGTGTCTTTTGACTATGTCCTTATCATTTCTAGGTCAGTACCTTTTGAACAAGGGGGAATTCCACTCTCTTCGAGTACGCTCCCTCCAAGTCCCTGGATGGTTTCCTTTGATTGGAATGATATTGTAGATCCTCGCCTTCCTTCTTCTGCACTCTTACATATAATGGTTGGAGTTAATACATTAGGCATTTTTCAAACTATTGTATATGAAGGATCATGTACAAGTATTTTATCATCCTCAACTTGGAAGGATTTGGGTTCTCCTAAGCTTGTGCCAACTACCAGTGAGTTTTTGGCTTTGATAGAATACCTAGAGAATTTTTGGGGATTCTTCCTCAGTTTCCTATTGCGTTAGGTGGGAAGATTGTCCTAGTTGATCTGTTAGTGGTTCCAGGCCCTTTAGACATGAATTTGTTTCTTGGGTGTGACTATGTGTATTCAATGAATGTTGTGGTGTCTACTCTTTTTCATGTGATGGATTTCCCTCACAACAGAAGCATTGTCACTATTGAGCAGCTTTCATTTGATAATCACCATCCTAGTTCAACTTTACCTCAATTTTCCCCTTTGTGTTCCTAGTGTTCGAGTAGACTCTTCCTCGCCACAGGTGAATTATGTGGCATCTTATCCTTGGTGTTCAACTGCTCCTGAGAAGGATCCTTTACAAATATTTTTTCCTTCTCTAGACAAGGTCTCATAAATTGATCAGGTGTTTTATCCAATGGGGGAATGGGAGCCCTTTCTTCCCCCTATTTGCCTAAGTTATCTATCCTTTCCTCTTGAGTCTAATATTGATGTTTGTAAAACCTCGAGCCCTGGTATTTGTGAGATTTCAGGGGTCGATTTCATGGATGTTGAGTTTCCTTCAGATGAGGCCATCCTTGAAGCTATGATTATGGATCTTCGACCTCCTATTAAATAGGAATTTTTATAGGTTGGCTACCAATGAAACCCTTGGCTTTATCCTAGCAATGGGTTGTACATGGAGAACTACTATGCATAAGCTACAAGGCTATGCAATCATATGTACATATTGGATTTTTAGGTTTTCAAGTTTTCAAGTTTTGTATCCCTTAAAATTTGTCTTTATCAAAGGTTTCTATATTTGACTTATTAACTTCTGGGTAAGTGTTTTTGGTCTTATATACATGAATTTGGAGATATTTTCTTTGGTACATTTTCATTCTATGTCGATCCTTTCTGATAGGTAATGATCTCAAAAATGGTTTACAGGTTATATTTTCCCCTCCATGCATTTTTTCATTATTCGTTTCATGTTTAATATTTCCTTAGGATCAACCCCACTCAGTTGTGACACAGAACCTTCTTTGTTTTTTAGAAGTGTTTTGATTCGTGTGGTAGAGCCTACCTTCCATGGGTGTCCTAACTTAGAATCCCTTTGTATTCGGGTGCTCATGTTGCAAGTTTTAATAGTATTGGGAGTCATGTTTAGTCCCGCCATGAGTTTGTGTTTGAACTTCATGCTTCTTACTCAGTCTTGTTCTAGTCATTACCCGTAGGACTCCCTTCCTTATATTTTTCTAACAACAACATTATGGAGTCTTAGTTAATCTCTTTTCAAACTCCTTAAAATTGAAAAGATTGTCGAGTGACCTTGTTTCTTTCACACTCGTTAAATGGATCTAAAATAATGTTTCTTCGACACAAGTTTACCCCTTTTTTGGATGTAATAGAGTAATTAAAAAAAAATATACTTTATTCTACTGACTAGAAGAGTTGTCCTCGGTTTTGTTTTACACTTTTTTGGGCTCAAGAGACTAAATTTACGAAAAGGACATTAGAGTTTCAATTAAGCTCTTTTTAGACTCCTTAAACATGAAAAGATGGTCGAGTGAACTTATTTATTTTACACTCATAAAATGGATTTGAAATGACATCCTTTCGTTATAAGTTTAACCCTTTTCCAGACTGAACAAACTAGTTATGAAAAAGGAATACTCTAGTCAAACATTGACTAGAAGAGTTCTCCTTGGTATTATTTTACTCTTTTTCGAGCCCTAGAAATTAAACTTACAAAAAGGACTACCATGGGAGGTTTACTTCCTAAATTTGATTTGTAATTGCATTGCATATTGATCGCTCACACTTTTAGGACTAATGTTGGATTCAACATATTGTTGTTGAACCCATTTCTTATGCATTCCTATTAGTTCCCATCCTTGCAATTTATGCCTTTGCGACTTGACACCTTTCTCCCTGGAGGAGACATTTGCCTGAGTGTCCTTATCCTGCACATGATTTCCTTAAATTGACCATAGGTATTTTCCTTGTGCTTTGGAACTAGTTTTCTTTTCCATGACACTTGTTTCCTCCACTATATTATAGCACTCTTTTATTCTTTTTTCAAGATTTAATAATATGAAAAAGACCAAAAAAAAAAAAAG
>JZKD02S0688926.1:0-10639 GCA_000966675.3 Picea glauca
AGCAGGAACCTTTAACCCAGTCTCTACTAGCCTCATAAAATCATCACACAAGATTGCTGATAAAAATAATTACAAATTCCATTCAATAAACTAAGACAGAGTCAGTAGTGTTTCAGCAAAGCGGAATCCATTAAAAATAGTGTTTCAACAATCGACAGTTAAACAAAGCATAAACATAAATTGTACTAACACACTTCTAACTAATGGGTGAATCTGGTGAAGAAGGTGGGCCCTGCCTTCTCACAAGATTCCCCTGAACGAAAAAGATAGAGAAGGATACTCAAAGCAGTCTTCTATTCATCTGTCGAAATATCACATTACAATTTGGAAAATAGAATACGTCTCGCTTCTCTGGAGTTGCTTCAATACATAAAAACTTCCATTCCTCGAATGATGATTTCCTCTTATTTAAAGAGGAAATCCCTTCGATACAATTGATCAAAAATTACAATGTGTATCTGAGTCCTATCTTTAGTCGGATTTTCTTTCTAAACCAGAACAAGATGTCCTAGTCTCACGCAACAGAAATGCTATTACAGGAGCTGAATGAGGTATTGTTGTTATGGTTGGTGTAATAACTTCTTGTTGTTGTTGTTGATGCTGTTTCAACATCGCAATTCGCGGGTTGTTTCAGCCACGTGAATTGTGCTCTGACTGTGTTGACTGCTAATTGTAATGGCTTCCTTTTTGTTTCAGCATCGTCGGTCTTGGTGGTTTCCTCTGTGTTTCAGCATCTGCAACTCTGGACTGTGTAACAACTCTGTGTTTTAGCATCTGCGACTCCGGACTGTATGACAGCTCCGTGTTTCAGCATCTGCGGCTCCGGACTGTATGACAGCTTCGTGTTTCAGCATCAGTGGCCTCGAACTGTATGACAGCTCTGTGTTTCAGCATCAGTTCTGTGTTTCAGCAACTGCGACCTCAGACTATATAGCAGCTCTTTGTTTCAGCAACAATGACCTTGGACAGTTCTGTGTTTCAGCAATAGGCCTCAAGTGCTAATCTGCAGTTTTGAACACGTATACATTTCTAATCAATGGTTAAGTACGAGAGTGATGTAAAATATTATGAAAAATAGATTAAACGTATAGTCATGAGAAGGGACATTGTATACCTTAGGGATGATCAGATAAAGTGATAGTATGAGTCTAAATATAGGTGATCAAGAGTATAATAGTGGCAAAAAGT
The DNA here is from genome assembly GCA_000966675.3 of Picea glauca. NCBI lineage: Eukaryota > Viridiplantae > Streptophyta > Pinopsida > Pinales > Pinaceae > Picea > Picea glauca. The sequence continues at coordinate 1,189 of JZKD02S0688926.1, forward strand.
ATAGGCAAAAAGGTACATTGTGTGGTCCTAACAATATGCTAAATATGTTCAATATATTATGAGTTTGAAACCATTGGGTTTGTTTTTGGGTTTTATTGGAGAAACTATACAAGGTATTGGTGAGATAACAGAACTTACACTTGGATACTAGCCAACAATTTATAGTAGTCTCTAGAAGGGTGGAGAATAAAATAGTAGCAAGAGACCAAATTTGGTTGATTTATTCTCTTCATGAGGTTTATAGTCAAATATATATTCTTAGGAGAAGTGCATTGGGTGATTGGGGTTTTATATTGTTTGTGTCGGTCAAAGATGTGTATGATCATTCAAAAGGTTATCTAGTGAATGATACTCTCACAATGGAAATAGACATTATTGTACGAAGATTAATTGACTATAGGTCATATGAATCAATGAAGGAGATATATTATGTGGGTTGTCACATGGAGAATGGAAATGTATAGCAATGAAAATGAACATAGAGGTAGCAAGCAACTGATACTTTGGTAGAAGTATTGATATTACCCTTGCCCTTATTTAATTCCACTTAACAGATATGCCTCAATACATGGCAAAAGTATCTTGAGGAAATAGTTTAACTATGGTTTGTGTGGGGGAAATCCTAACACCAATGGGCTTGGACATGTTCCTTATTCATTAATTCATCCAAACTTTGATTACATGGAAAATAAGGTTATGAGATGGATGGATCTTTTGGTTCATGAAGATTTTCATCATACTGTTGTGGATATATTACATGCTAGGACATGTCCATTGAAAATTCCAATTTTGTAGCCTCTTGCAAAAACTTTAGGTGGTATGCTAATCCTTCATGATGAGTTCAGAAGAGGTATTTTTTAGTTAACTTGCAAAGGCTTGCAAAATGAGTTGCATGGTCTCAAGAAATCTTTGAAATTTGTAGGAATTTATGTGAGTCAAGTCATAAGACCAGGTGAAGAGGCTCACCTAGATTCTCACAAAATATTTATTCCATTTCTCTCTAGACGCTTAGTTTGAAAGAAGCTCTAAATTTTGTTGTCTCCATGAAACAAAAGATGAATATCAAGAAAAATCATGCCCTCTTCTAGTTTGTAGTTAGAATCAAGGATCCTTGGCATTTGTTTCTAAAGACTCTTTGGTTACACATGATATTAATATGTACACAATGGTAGCTAGAAATCAACTAGAGCTTCATGGATTGAATTTGGATGGTATTCTTCGTCATGTATCTTATGATTTGAGGTCAAAAGTATTAAGTGATCTTATTAGAAGCTATTCATATGCACTTATGTCATTGTTGGAGACCAGCTGGAACATATCTCTCTAAAATGCCATTAAATATCATTTATTGAAACTCCTAAAAATGGGTTTTACATAGGTTAAAAATAGTGGATTTGTTTAATTTTATAAATTCACTGTCAGCAAATGGATCGGAAAAATATAATTAAATAATCTAGAAAGATTTGTAGAAGAATGAAACAATTGATAGGTATAAGAATAAGTGTCAACAAGGATTCAATTATAACAACAAAATTACTCATTTGGAGGGATAAAACATAAGCATAGGTGTCAAAATATACCAAAACACCTTATTCTCATTCTAACATTAGAATTAGTTGCACATTACCAAAGATCAACTTAGCAAACATATCCAAATTTCCAAGAAGTGGTTAAGTATGTGAAAGACATAAAATAAGTATTTAAGGATGGAATAAAGGGGGGATCAATGATCGAGGAGGATCTTAGTGGCCACCCACCTTGTCCAACTGGCTCAGAACAATGTTTTTGGCAACTTACTATTTTTATTTGTTTTTCGGTTCCAGAACTTCTAGGGCCATTTTGAGGGACTAAACGATGTTTTTTCATGATTGGGAACCTCAATGAAAGGTTAATGCTCTAAATGATCCCCTTAAATGAATATCCTCATCAATACCTTTCCAATGAAATATTGTTCTCCCTAAACAGAGATCGTATGCAAAAGTTATGACCTCGGGAAGTTGATGTACTAACTGATCCCAACGGGGCCCACATGAATTTTGGTGCTTCATCTCCTAGGATTTGGTTTTTGGATGTATATGGTTTTGGAATTCATGTGTATTGTAAAAAGGAATTCAAATCCTCATTGTACTCATCTTATTGCGAATGAGCATAGTCGTCACATCTCTTCTCAGAGATAAGCTACCACCATTCTAGCAAGCTTGTTTTCAGTCTGGCTTTTACAGTTTCATCATATTTCTTGTTTAATAGAAGTCAAGTTTTACTGTATCTCTATTATTGTTCACTGTTTCTCTAGGTTAATTTCATAAATTTTTGGTTTCATTTTGTTCCGCTCATAAATTCATATCAAGCAGATTAGGATATTTTTAGCAGTTGTATTGTATCCTTTGTAATGAATCCCATGGGGATATTGTAATTTTTCTAGAAAAAAAAGTTTAATCTATGGATTCACAATTCTTGCAGAGAAACGCCTTGTGTTCTCTTTCCATTTTTTGTATTAAACCTCTTTAATTTCATATATATTCTTCTTATGTAATCAATAATTTACAGTTAGATTTGTATGTGTTAAACAAAACAATTTGGTATGACCACCATTGTTGTTAATCATAGATTTTTTGTGAGTTACTTTGTAAGTTTTATGTTCTTGAATTCATGTAATGTTCTCAACTAGGGAACTTGTTTTCTTTTGTTGGAGTCTTGGACTCATTGTTTAGATGCCCATCAAAACCTCCTTTCTTCATCTCAACTTTGCAGTAACTTCCTTACTCACTCCCATGATTGATATTAAATGTTCTTCCTCTCCTCTTACACCTTTCATTATCATATTTGTGTTCTGGTGGATGAGACTCCATGCCCAATGGATTGGGCCTTTAATATGATATATTTATAGTATTCTTATTCCATTCTTCTTCCATTTATGTTCTCAACTCGGTCTTCCTAGTTTATCTTGTTTATCATTCAAATATGGCATCATGTACTTAATGTTAGAACCACTTCTTAGTGGCAGTGAGAAGTAATCTGTTTAAATATGATGAGGGATCACCCTCTGGTCCAAGAGGCAGTTTGTGGCCTAAAGTTAGTTTCCAATATGTCTTGGCATTGTTCTTAAGTATCCAGGAACAATATCAAGTTACAACACAACAACTATCTATCAAGGATTAAGACCAAAAAGAATTGATTTTAGAAGGATTTATCATCATGACTAGAAATAATAAAGTAGGAATGTAAGGAAATAATATTTCTTGGCTTCATCACATGTTACACCCTTAATTGAAAATCTTGGAAAACAAATCTTGCTTAAGGAGGGTACCATGGTATGAACCAAAGGGGGGAATATATGGGGTTAATTGTATATTATATGAACCCAAGGGGGGGAATATATGTGGTTAAATGTATATGTTATTGAGTAAATGTATATGTAATAGTGGTAATCTTAATAAAGGGTCCACATGCGCAATGTGTGCATAGGTATATATAGAGATAATGTAGTCATTATTGGGGGACATGTGATTTGGATGTATGAATGTATTGGGATATTTAGAGGAGGCTCTTCTATTATTTAAGGAATTTTTATGTAAATTGTCTCTCATATCTATATTAGGGTTGTTCTCCATGCTCACATTTATTGTACATAGTGTGTACTCTGGATTCTTATGATATTTTAACGTTTTGGTTCATAACATACAACCAAGCAAGGAAACAAATTTCAACCACACAAGTGATTAATATGAAAAGTACTACAATCAAACATTACATTAAGGAATTGTAAAATAAGTTAGTGCACCAACCAGGTCAACCTCAAAAGAGGCCTATAGTTTACTCATATGGCATTTTTGTTTCCAAGGAAATAACCTTATATTCAAAACGAGAATACAAAAAACATTTTTTAAGTGGAAAATCACATCGTACATCACCTTCACATAGATATAAAATGTTCATAATATTATCTTACCCAAAGTATCATAACTTCTCAAAAACTACTCCTAGTCTACTTGACTCCACATATAAGGTACATCACTATGCTAACAAATTACAATCATCCATAAAGTATAACATCAAAAATAGGACAAGTCTGAAACCAAATGCATCTAATCATATAGAAAATAATAATCAAAGGATCTATTTGGTCTCAATGGAGACCCAATTAAGTGATTCTTCCAACCACAAAAATCTGGGATCCTATTCTATCCCTTGCTCGAACAAAGTATCTAATTCAGTTTTTAGTTTCCTATAGTGGCAATTGAGTTATAGGAATGGAAGTATCCATAATATGTTAATATTCAACTTGCACCATCTTCCATCTCCTTGTTGCATCTCTCTTTTCTTTGGTTTATGTTAGTTGTATGTAAGCTACTACATCAAATGACTATATTGGAAAAATATATATTCATGCCTAAAATATTTATATATAATGTAATCACCCTATTTTTTCATTTTTTTTCAAAAACCTGACCCATTACAAACATGTCACCAAACTAGTATGTGTAATATCCTTCGTGATATGATTTCACTAACTTACTTTTTATTTATATGCATCACGTCAAATAGTACGACACATTATCCTCATTACCCCATGGTGTAATGACAACAAATACATCACTTGTAGCCACAATTCAAAATATTAATCAATACACATTTGTTCAAGTTTGAAAGTTTGAACATTAAGTTGAAGAGGAAAAACAAAAAAACTATTAATCCATAACGAACCCATTAATGAAGTCACATGACTTCCCTAACAACATCAAAAACTTGATCATGANATGAAACATGGAAAACTGGGTGTACTCGTGAAGATGCAGGAAACTCCAATTTGTATGCCATAGTACCAATATTTTGCAACACCTTATAAGGGCCATAGTACTTTGGTGATAATTTGTTATCCTTATTGGCTTGATTGAGGGGCATCTATTTGTATGGTTGTAGTCTTAAAAACACTCAATCTCCTACTTCAAAACTTCTTTCATTACGATCTTGATCTGCTTGTTGTTTCATGCGATTTTTTTCCATGGTTAGGTTGTCCTTTAATATTTGGAGAACTTGTTATTGATGCTTGATGTGATATTCCACTACTTGAACATTATATTTTTATTTTAGAGAAGAAGTGATGGAAGGAGGGTGGTATCCATAGAGTGCCATAAATGGTGTCATTTTTGTTGCAGTATGAAAGGAAGTGTTGTACCACCATTCTGCCAAGGGTAACCATTTGAACCATTGTGTTTGTTTATTAGAGACAAAGAAACAAAGGTAGCCTTCCGATCATTTTTTCACTATCTCAGTTTTTCCATCAGATTGAGAATGATAGGATGAGCTATGACCCAATTGAGTACCCAAACAAGAAAATAATTATGTCCAAAAATGTCCATTGAAGATGGTATCTCCATCACTTACAATAATCTTTGGGCTACCATGTAGCTTTTGAAGTGTCTCAATGAATGTGGTGGAAACTGTACTGGCTTTGAAGGGATGAGAGAGTGCACAAAAGTGTGCGTACTTGGTTAGTCTATCAACAATCACCATGATGACACTCATTCCTTTAGACTTCGGTAACCCTGTGATGAAATCCATGGAGACCTCCTCCCCGTGTTGACTTGGGATGGATAATGGTTGTAAAATACCTAGGGTCTTAATTGTTTCCACCTTATTTTGTTGGAAAACCAAACATTCTGCCACAAACCTTTGAACATTAGTTTTAAGGCCATCCCAAAAAAATTCTTTCTTTACCCTATGGTAGGTTTTCAAAAATCCTAAGTGCCCTCCTACTGGAGAGGTGTGCAATTCCAATAGTACCTTTTGTTTGAGTCGGGATTTATTACATAAATATAATCGATCTTTGTACCATAGTAAATCATTTTTCCATGTAAATGTATCTAATGAACTGGAATCTTGCTGCAAACTTTGAATGAGAGTCCACACTTTTTCGTCATTCTTCCATTCATCCCTTGCTTCTATTATCCAATCAGGTTGGATGATCAAGATAGCACAGAGAAAGGCCTCAACATCTTCATCATTTCTTGAGAGTGCATCTACCAGAACATTTTTCTTCCTTTTTTATAGACGATTTCAAAATCATAACCCAATATCTTGGTTACCCATTTTTGTTGTTTTTCTGAAGATAGTCTTTGTTCCAAGAAGTATTTAAGACTATCATGATTTGTTTTTACCTTGAAGTGCCTACCTATTAGGTAAGGATGTCATTTATTCAATGCATGTAGTATTTCCATTATTTCCTTCTCATAAATGGGTTTGTGTAAATCCTTTCCCTAGAGTGGTCGACTTTCAAAAGCTAGGGGCCTTCCTTCCCGCATTAGGAAAACACCAATTCCATTTCATGAGGCATCACATTCTACAATAAAGGTTTTTTTGAAGTCTAGACTGGTCAATACATGAGCTTTTCACATCACCTCTTTAGGTTGTTCAAAATCTTTATTTTTCTCTAGAGTCCATAAAAATGCATCCTTCTTAGTTAGTGATGTTATAGGTGTTGTTATTCTTCCATAGTGCCAAAACAACTTGCAGTAGTAACTTGTCAAACCCAAAAATACTCTAATATTCTTCAATGTTTTGGAAATAGGTGTTGTAGGAATATCTCCCTGCGGACAGGTAGATCCCCTCTTGAGAGATAGACCCTTAACTCCAAGACAAAAGGTGCTTAACATGGACACTAACTTCCTTTTAGATATAATCAAGATGATGAACAAAAAAGAAGGAGGAAGGTGTATACCTTATGAACGTCGTTTGTCCCTGCAAGGTCTAGGATGAGCTTCGATCTTGAGCTCCTTAGTAGGTTCTGCAAGACAAACAAAAGTACAAAAGAATTCCTACTCTACTGAGATTACCTAAAACATAGATCCATCTACTGTAGACAAACTTATATGGAACAAGTACAAGTTTGAAAGAAACAGGCCAAGCATTGATTGTATTAATGAGAACAACAATGAAGAAAACTTACAACCATAGATATGAGTGCAACAACTTCATCAAGATCTCCTTGTCCAACCCTTGCTCAAAAGCTCCATGATCAGAATGACAATACTTTCACTAATTATTCTCCTCCACTTCTCATGAGATCATAAGTTTGGTATCTTTAAACTCCTCCCTCCCCCTATCCTCCATGGAAACCCCTCATTGTATAGGATTTGGAGGTTTAACCACCATGGAGAGGATCTCTCATGAGATCCACTAAGAAAGGGATCTCTAAGATATTTAGGGAGAAAATATCTCTTAAGGATTTGGGGGAGGAAATATCTCTCAAGGATTTTAAGGAGGAAATATTTCAACCATCCATGAGATCCTCCACCTTCCCTAAAAAATAGGAAACCATCCATGAGATTCTCACACTTAATTACTTATTTTCCATGAATACTAATAATAATTCATGTGCACTGGATTTTCACTCTTAATCAATTTCTTTTCCATGAATATTAATAATAATTCATGTGTACTTGGTATTTTGGCCTTCATGTAATATATCCCTCCTTCACATTGACTAGGGATTGTGACATAGGTTATTTCATGGTGTCAAGGGTGTATGAGACACTTATATGACATTTTACGACACTTAAGGCGAAGTACCTAGGTGTGAAAATTTCATGTGTAACAATAGGCTAGTCCATCATGACCTTAATCTTGTTAGGGTTTACCTTGACACCTTCATGAGATACAATATGACCCAAATACTCTACCTCCTTCACTCCAAAGAAACATTTGGATGGTTTGGCATATAGTTGTTGCTCATTTAGTAGTTGTAGCACCTTGTCAACATGTTGCACATGATCCTCCCAAGACTTGCTATAGATTAGTATATCATCGAAAAATAATAAAACAAATTTTTGAAGGAAGGGATTGAAAATGGAATTCATCAACCCTTGTAATGTGTAAGGTGCATTTGTAAGGCCAAAATGCATAACCAAAAATTCATAATGGCCTTCATGAGTTCGAAATGTTGTTTTTGGGATATCTTCTTCCTTCATTCTAATCTGGTGATACCTTGAACGGAGATCCAACTTTGTGAAATAGATTGCTCCATGTAGTTCATCTAAAAATTCATCAATGTCGAGAATAGGAAACTTATCTTTAATAGTGATCTTGTTGAGTTCTCTATAATCTGGACACATATGCCATGAGCCATATTTCTTGAATACCATTACCACCAGTGCAGAATAAGAACTTTGGCTAAGTCTAATAATGCCATCATGTGCTCAATTTCACTCTTCTGGGCATAATGGTATCTGTATGGCCTGATGTTAGGAGGAACACTCCCAGGAATTAGTTGAATATCACAATCATGATTTTGAGTGGGTGGAAGACCTTTGGGAATATCTTCAAATACTTTGGAATGTTTATCAATGATCTCTTGGAGATCTAGAGGAATAGATGGCTTAGATATTTGAACATCTAGTGAGCATAGGTGTGCAATAACACCTTGATGCCCCTTTTTCAATAATTTTGTCATGCCATTAGAGATTATCACCTTACCAGGTTTCCATGTGATACCTCTTAACTCAATTTCTTTTCCTTCCAATAAAAATTTCATGAAAATTTCTTGAAAATTAAAAGCCACCATTCCTAATGATTGGAATACTAGTACAACATCGACACCACCCATGGGTATAGAAATAATTGGACTATTCATTACATATTCCCCCTTAGTAAGATTGATATTATTGCATCTTCCTGAGCAATTGATAGTTCCTCCATCTACAATCATTACTTGAAACTCTGGCACTGGATATACAAAGCAATTGAGAGCTTTGGCTAATTTATAGTGAATGAAATTATGAGTACTGCCAGAATCAATTAGGACTATTACATTTTTATTTTTGATATATCCTTCGATCTTGAGGGTTTGAGTGCTAATTATAGCCAATGCATTACATGATATCATGGGAGTCAACTCTTCATATGAAATTGCTTCTATGTTTTCATCTTGAGATGGTTCTTGTTCTTGTTCTTCTTCCTCTTCACAATCTATGTAGAATAATTTATTCTCACCACACCTATGTCCCTTACTATACTTGTTATCACAATTAAAGCATAAACCTTTTTATTTTCTTTCCTCCAATTGTTGAGATGTCAACCTTGTAGGTTGAGGTGTTTTTGTAGAAGGAGAATTATTCTCTCTATAGTTGTTAGGATTGATCCTTCTAGTATCCATAGCCATATTTTTACTTTCAAAATTTCTTTCCACCCTAAATGCATTCTCCAATGATTTGGGTTCCAAATGGTGAACCTCGTGTTGAATCTTATCCTTTAAAGTTCCTATGAATACATCAATCAAGTGCTCATCTGGATAATTTGTTACCTTTATATTCAATCTTTGGAAGTTCTCAATGTGCTCTATAACTGAACCCTTTTGTTTGATATTTATCAATTGGATAAAGAAGGTATTGCTCCTTGTATCCTCATAGTGTGCTATCATTTCTTCCATGAAAATTGTCCAAGTGACGAGTGATTT
>JZKD02S0688926.1:21362-45399 GCA_000966675.3 Picea glauca
CCTTATAAGGTGTTGCAAAATATTGGTACTATGGCATACAAATTGGAGTTTCCTGCATCTTCACGAGTACACCCAGTTTTCCATGTTTCATGCTTAAAGAAGGTTATAGGTGACATAATCCCAGTTCAAACTATATTTCCAGAACTCAATGAGGAAGGAAAAATTGTATTGGAGCATGAAGCCATCACTGACACAAGAATTCGCCAGCTGAGGAATAGATCCATTTCAGAGTATCTCATTAAATTGAGGAAACTGTCGGCTAAAGATTCCACTTGGGAAGATGTGTCTTTTATACAGAAGCATCCAAAGTTACTCAAGCATTGCAGAAAGAACTTGTCTCAAGGGGAGGGGCATGTTAATCCCTAAATAATGGCTCATTACCCCTTAATTGGGGCATATTACATTAGTAATGTTATTTTATTTATGTCAGCTTTAGTCCATTAGTTGTAATTATACCTCCTAGTCTCCTATATATACCAAGGAGACATTTTGATTTGGAATCATCTTATAATTGTACATTTATGTGTGCATAAAAAGGTTTCTGCCTCGAAGAGGATTATTATCTTAATTTCTCTCTTTTTCAAGGCGTTGAGTACTTATTCTGAGGTTTTTCTATGCTATATTGATATTTGGTTCTTAACACATTCCATAGGAATTTTCCTATGTATCATGCACACCTTAGATTGGTATATATTATGGTGTTGTGGAGGAGATATGGTATGTTATGAATCCATTATCTTATTTGGATGTGGCCTGTAAAAGGATTGAATTTCTTGAGGATGTTATCCCTATTTTGGAATTCATGGGGAAAATTCAAAACAAAATTTATAAATATATCAAACATTCTCATAGAGCCAGGTGGCAAGATTCCCAAATGAGATAGTCATGTGAGGTATTTGAGCTAAGCACAATCTTATCAATGGTATAATTTGTCAAGAATTACACATTTTATCTCTGAACAGAGATACAAATTGAATACTATCATTCTAACCATGTACACTTTTTTAGGTATTTTATATGTAGTTTTGACATATATACTTTTGATTTTCTACAGTCATGTGCACTAAAGATAAAGTTTTACTCATGGAAGACTTGTATGTGTAGGTGTATATACTCATGCATGTCTTGTATAGACATGCACATGTGAGTGTTATGATAGGGATATAATTCCAAAATCACATGGCATTATCAAGGATTACCATTTTTATGTCAATGATGATCGCGAACATGACAAACTACAGGTTCAACATTACATTGGGTTGATCTATGAATCATTCAAAAATAATGGGATAACATTTACAAAGAAATGAATTTGGTGTGATAGGTTTGTAGGGAAGCTCAAATTAGGAAGATAATTTTAATGATTGAGTTGGATTCATAACGAGAAAATATTTAATCATACCTAAAGCTTTTTAGAAATAGGGCATGGAAAGGGTGAACATGATGGTCTTGGTGCTTGTGTGAAATTAACACTAAGGAGGTACAAAATGAGATATTATATAGTCTGACTCAAATCATCTACTATTTCATTTAGAGCATGAAGGTCACAAATAGGTGAGGTCGATGCACATGTATGAGACTATAGTGGGAAAATTGAAGATCCAAATTATAACAGACTTTGAAACAAATGATTAGTAGAAAAAATATATATTTGATATTTAATATGATGCAGTTTATTTTTGAATGTTTGACTTGGTGATGTGAATATATCCATGCCTTTTTATTTTGAAGCTATACTTGGCATGCAGAACTATGTTTAGAGTAGAGACATAGGTGACATAGTTTCCATTAATAAAATAAATTATGTATTATTTTGTGGATTTTTCATTGATGTAGAGGGATATGCACTTGATCAATGTGAAAATGATGGATATGTGAAATAACGGAAGTATGTCCATCTTTATCCAAATGGGAAACATCCAATTTCGACATGGCAAGAGATGAATGCTAAAAAGGTTGTGGTTTCACTAGATCATGATCAAGTTTTTGATGTTGTTAGGGAAGTCATGTGACTTCATTAATGGGTTCGTTATGGATTAATAGTTTTTTTGTTTTTCCTCTTCAACTTAATGTTCAAACTTTCAAACTTGAACAAATGTGTATTGATTAATATTTTGAATTGTGGCTACAAGTGATGTATTTGTTGTCATTACACCATGGGGTAATGAGGATAATGTGTCGTACTATTTGACGTGATGCATATAAATAAAAAGTAAGTTAGTGAAATCATATCACGAAGGATATTACACATACTAGTTTGGTGACATGTTTGTAATGGGTCAGGTTTTTGAAAAAAAATGAAAAAATAGGGTGATTACATTATATATAAATATTTTAGGCATGAATATATATTTTTCCAATATAGTCATTTGATGTAGTAGCTTACATACAACTAACATAAACCAAAGAAAAGAGAGATGCAACAAGGAGATGGAAGATGGTGCAAGTTGAATATTAACATATTATGGATACTTCCATTCCTATAACTCAATTGCCACTATAGGAAACTAAAAACTGAATTAGATACTTTGTTCGAGCAAGGGATAGAATAGGATCCCAGATTTTTGTGGTTGGAAGAATCACTTAATTGGGTCTCCATTGAGACCAAATAGATCCTTTGATTATTATTTTCTATATGATTAGATGCATTTGGTTTCAGACTTGTCCTATTTTTGATGTTATACTTTATGGATGATTGTAATTTGTTAGCATAGTGATGTACCTTATATGTGGAGTCAAGTAGACTAGGAGTAGTTTTTGAGAAGTTATGATACTTTGGGTAAGATAATATTATGAACATTTTATATCTATGTGAAGGTGATGTACGATGTGATTTTCCACTTAAAAAATGTTTTTTGTATTCTCGTTTTGAATATAAGGTTATTTCCTTGGAAACAAAAATGCCATATGAGTAAACTATAGGCCTCTTTTGAGGTTGACCTGGTTGGTGCACTAACTTATTTTACAATTCCTTAATGTAATGTTTGATTGTAGTACTTTTCATATTAATCACTTGTGTGGTTGAAATTTGTTTCCTTGCTTGGTTGTATGTTATGAACCAAAACGTTAAAATATCATAAGAATCCAGAGTACACACTATGTACAATAAATGTGAGCATGGAGAACAACCCTAATATAGATATGAGAGACAATTTACATAAAAATTCCTTAAATAATAGAAGAGCCTCCTCTAAATATCCCAATACATTCATACATCCAAATCACATGTCCCCCAATAATGACTACATTATCTCTATATATACCTATGCACACATTGCGCATGTGGACCCTTTATTAAGATTACCACTATTACATATACATTTACTCAATAACATATACATTTAACCACATATATTCCCCCCCTTGGGTTCATATAATATACAATTAACCCCATATATTCCCCCCTTTGGTTCATACCATGGTACCCTCCTTAAGCAAGATTTGTTTTCCAAGATTTTCAATTAAGGGTGTAACATGTGATGAAGCCAAGAAATATTATTTCCTTACATTCCTACTTTATTATTTCTAGTCATGATGATAAATCCTTCTAAAATCAATTCTTTTTGGTCTTAATCCTTGATAGATAGTTGTTGTGTTGTAACTTGATATTGTTCCTGGATACTTAAGAACAATGCCAAGACATATTGGAAACTAACTTTAGGCCACAAACTGCCTCTTGGACCAGAGGGTGATCCCTCATCATATTTAAACAGATTACTTCTCACTGCCACTAAGAAGTGGTTCTAACATTAAGTACATGATGCCATATTTGAATGATAAACAAGATAAACTAGGAAGACCGAGTTGAGAACATAAATGGAAGAAGAATGGAATAAGAATACTATAAATATATCATATTAAAGGCCCAATCCATTGGGCATGGAGTCTCATCCACCAGAACACAAATATGATAATGAAAGGTGTAAGAGGAGAGGAAGAACATTTAATATCAATCATGGGAGTGAGTAAGGAAGTTACTGCAAAGTTGAGATGAAGAAAGGAGGTTTTGATGGGCATCTAAACAATGAGTCCAAGACTCCAACAAAAGAAAACAAGTTCCCTAGTTGAGAACATTACATGAATTCAAGAACATAAAACTTACAAAGTAACTCACAAAAAATCTATGATTAACAACAATGGTGGTCATACCAAATTGTTTTGTTTAACACATACAAATCTAACTGTAAATTATTGATTACATAAGAAGAATATATATGAAATTAAAGAGGTTTAATACAAAAAATGGAAAGAGAACACAAGGCGTTTCTCTGCAAGAATTGTGAATCCATAGATTAAACTTTTTTTTCTAGAAAAATTACAATATCCCCATGGGATTCATTACAAAGGATACAATACAACTGCTAAAAATATCCTAATCTGCTTGATATGAATTTATGAGCGGAACAAAATGAAACCAAAAATTTATGAAATTAACCTAGAGAAACAGTGAACAATAATAGAGATACAGTAAAACTTGACTTCTATTAAACAAGAAATATGATGAAACTGTAAAAGCCAGACTGAAAACAAGCTTGCTAGAATGGTGGTAGCTTATCTCTGAGAAGAGATGTGACGACTATGCTCATTCGCAATAAGATGAGTACAATGAGGATTTGAATTCCTTTTTACAATACACATGAATTCCAAAACCATATACATCCAAAAACCAAATCCTAGGAGATGAAGCACCAAAATTCATGTGGGCCCCGTTGGGATCAGTTAGTACATCAACTTCCCGAGGTCATAACTTTTGCATACGATCTCTGTTTAGGGAGAACAATATTTCATTGGAAAGGTATTGATGAGGATATTCATTTAAGGGGATCATTTAGAGCATTAACCTTTCATTGAGGTTCCCAATCATGAAAAAACATCGTTTAGTCCCTCAAAATGGCCCTAGAAGTTCTGGAACCGAAAAACAAATAAAAATAGTAAGTTGCCAAAAACATTGTTCTGAGCCAGTTGGACAAGGTGGGTGGCCACTAAGATCCTCCTCGATCATTGATCCCCCCTTTATTCCATCCTTAAATACTTATTTTATGTCTTTCACATACTTAACCACTTCTTGGAAATTTGGATATGTTTGCTAAGTTGATCTTTGGTAATGTGCAACTAATTCTAATGTTAGAATGAGAATAAGGTGTTTTGGTATATTTTGACACCTATGCTTATGTTTTATCCCTCCAAATGAGTAATTTTGTTGTTATAATTGAATCCTTGTTGACACTTATTCTTATACCTATCAATTGTTTCATTCTTCTACAAATCTTTCTAGATTATTTAATTATATTTTTCCGATCCATTTGCTGACAGTGAATTTATAAAATTAAACAAATCCACTATTTTTAACCTATGTAAAACCCATTTTTAGGAGTTTCAATAAATGATATTTAATGGCATTTTAGAGAGATATGTTCCAGCTGGTCTCCAACAATGACATAAGTGCATATGAATAGCTTCTAATAAGATCACTTAATACTTTTGACCTCAAATCATAAGATACATGACGAAGAATACCATCCAAATTCAATCCATGAAGCTCTAGTTGATTTCTAGCTACCATTGTGTACATATTAATATCATGTGTAACCAAAGAGTCTTTAGAAACAAATGCCAAGGATCCTTGATTCTAACTACAAACTAGAAGAGGGCATGATTTTTCTTGATATTCATCTTTTGTTTCATGGAGACAACAAAATTTAGAGCTTCTTTCAAACTAAGCGTCTAGAGAGAAATGGAATAAATATTTTGTGAGAATCTAGGTGAGCCTCTTCACCTGGTCTTATGACTTGACTCACATAAATTCCTACAAATTTCAAAGATTTCTTGAGACCATGCAACTCATTTTGCAAGCCTTTGCAAGTTAACTAAAAAATACCTCTTCTGAACTCATCATGAAGGATTAGCATACCACCTAAAGTTTTTGCAAGAGGCTACAAAATTGGAATTTTCAATGGACATGTCCTAGCATGTAATATATCCACAACAGTATGATGAAAATCTTCATGAACCAAAAGATCCATCCATCTCATAACCTTATTTTCCATGTAATCAAAGTTTGGATGAATTAATGAATAAGGAACATGTCCAAGCCCATTGGTGTTAGGATTTCCCCCACACAAACCATAGTTAAACTATTTCCTCAAGATACTTTTGCCATGTATTGAGGCATATCTGTTAAGTGGAATTAAATAAGGGCAAGGGTAATATCAATACTTCTACCAAAGTATCAGTTGCTTGCTACCTCTATGTTCATTTTCATTGCTATACATTTCCATTCTCCATGTGACAACCCACATAATATATCTCCTTCATTGATTCATATGACCTATAGTCAATTAATCTTCGTACAATAATGTCTATTTCCATTGTGAGAGTATCATTCACTAGATAACCTTTTGAATGATCATACACATCTTTGACCGACACAAACAATATAAAACCCCAATCACCCAATGCACTTCTCCTAAGAATATATATTTGACTATAAACCTCATGAAGAGAATAAATCAACCAAATTTGGTCTATTTCTACTATTTTATTCTCCACCCTTCCAGAGACTATTATAAATTGTTGGCAAGTATCCATGTGTAAGTTCTGTTATCTCACCAATACCTTGTATAGTTTCTCCAATAAAACCTAGAAACACACCCAATGTTTTCAAACTCACAATATATTGAACATATTTATCATATTATGGCCCATCATATACAATAGGGTTGACTGTGTGATACACTCTACTAAACATAATGCTAATTTTCCATTTTCTTTAACTAGTCAATCACATTATGTTTGCGCTATTTCCAGAGTATCCAATTCTCGCTGAAATTATCTCATGGTTACTAGTGTACAATCGATCCATTATCGTAAATAATTCATTTTACTCCCTATGATGCTTCCTCTTCTTCAATATCTCATTGACCAAGTGTTGTGGCAAAGTTCCCCCCAAAGATAGGTGAAACCCCCCTTAAATCAAGACCCATTCTTTGATCCAAGACAAAAGGAAAAAAAATGGTAACTACTTTCCTTTAATATCTATTTTGATAAGTAGGATAGAAGAGAGAAATGGATGGCACACATTTTTATGATGGTTTTCCTCGTTGTATTGACATTTTGACCTTGATATCCAAGATCCTAGGCATGAGAAAATGCCTACAAATGAAAAGGATAAGATCCCTTTCTTCCACACTATAATTTTAGGTAAAAATAGACCTATCTATGTTGATTTTTACAACAATAGACATGTAAACACTAAAATGCTTAAACATGAAAGGAACATGCCAAGTTATCTATTAATGGAAAGCTGAAAAAAATAGAAGCACTTACAATCTTTACCTTGATGTTGCAACAACCTCCTCCAGGCTCTTTGTTCCATCCCCTTGTATCTCACATAATCATAAGTATGGTGTTCTTCAATTATATTCCCTTATCAATCAAGAATGACCCTCATTATATAGTTGTTTGAGGCATACAAACTTTGATATATCTTGGGAAAATATTTGAGTATTTAGATCATAAGGTTGGGATTTGGTGCCTAGGATGGAGCAAGGAGATATGGCTCAAATCCTTGACCCAGGTAAACTCATATCTCCCCAAATATTTCCATTAGAAAAAGGTGAAATGGTTGCAACCTCTTTATTTCTCCCTTAACACTAAGTACAGGGTGACTATCTCTCCCTAAGACACTCTAGGGGAGAGATAGTCCAGATTTCATCACTCCTTGTGTATGTGAAAGGGGTCGATGATCCTCAAATAAGGACAAAACCTGAAGGATAAATATGGTATTTTGACCTTCAAATTATATATTTCTCTTCCAACTTGTCTAGGGAACATGACAAGTACTCTCACATGGTCATGAATTTGTGACACATAATAAAGTTCATGTGACACTTAATAAAGTGGATGAGAAAATTAATAAAGTGCATGTGACACTTAATAAAGTGCATTCAAGATACTTAATAAAGTGAATGTGACACTTAGTAAGGTGCATACGACACTTTATAAAGTGCATGCGACACTTTGTAAGGTGCATACAACACTTGATAAGGTGCATATGGCACTTACATCACTTAGTACAATGTGGTGCATAAGTGATACATAAGTGTGATACTTAGCAGAATGTGATACATAAGCATGACACTTAGTACTGTGGGAATTTGGTGTGTAACATATTCCCCCTAAAGTGTGAGGTCTGAAGAAAATATAATGGCCAAAAATATTTACAAAAATATGCATGTGAAGTTGTTGGAATAAGAGAGTTGGACTAAATATGAAAACAAACATCAAACAATATATATGTATCATCCCCAAGGTAGGCATACCCATGCTCATAATGAACTGACTCAAGGCATGGTATTCGAGCAATACACAGTGGATCCATGAAAGCACTAACTAAGTATATGGCCACCAATGATACAATGTGGATACATATCTCCATGAATCAATTAGGTCATATCCATGAAAGAATAAAGAATGGATCTATGGTATAACAAAACATGTCCATGGACCAAGACAAAGTGGATCTATGTGATATCATATACATTAGTGATATTTCCATCATGATGATGAAACTAGAATATTTTAAGTACTCAAAAAGTCTCCATTGCATCCTGGGTGTCTGAGGAGTTCCTAGGGTCTTCATCTCAATCTCGTAATGGTACAAAACTAGCCATGTGAATATATGTCTCGATGTCGAACATGGTAGAGACCACTTGAATACCGATCATTGATTCAATTCATTTACAAGTGCGAGGGAAATCACCAATTATGACAATGATTCCCAAGGTACCCTAGTACATTCAAACAAACATGAATAAATGAGATGAAGTTGAAAATTTGTGGAATAATTTGATCAGAGGCCAATGATGTCTACCTACTATCAAAAGTGAGGAGATCTGCCATTGAGGCATGCAAGGTCCAAGGTACTAATTGGTTTCTATGCCTAATTCTCAGATAATGTGTTGGAGTCGATAGGAAAAGACTCCTCAAAGGAGGGCCATAATGTTTCCCCCATGATCGACATGAAACTGACACATGAAATTGATGTAATATGACAGATCAAATGAGTGTGGACTGACACAAGGATGAAATATGCTAATATTGCAGAGTGGTTAGTTTGAAGTGAAACTTCCCTTGAATATTGTGAGGCACAACAAATGACTTGTCAACATTGACTTGACTAAGATATTGACCAAAACATAGTGAGATAATCACCAGGGCACTCTCTGAGTGATCTGAAGGAGTATGAAGACTCATAATATTGGTATGACTCAGAGAAAATAATATTACCCAACTGTAATAAAAGGAACAAACATGTGCATGTTCAAGGGCGAAAACAAACAACTACCATAATGTTGTTCAAAACTTGACCCACTTCCTTCAATTTTTCTGCCACCATGATTGGCGAGTACCTCTTTGTCTTTTAACGAGCTTGAGGAGGATAACATATTCTCATTATAGATCATATTCGATGAGTCCTTCATCACACATTTAATGAACCTAGAGGAGGGCTTCGATCCCATATATCCCACATGGGTCCTTCAATGTATAATTTTACAATCCCAAAGAAGGTAAAATTAGTGGTATTTTCACATTTAAAGAGTCTAAAAAGGTATTAAATAAGACTCCAAGGGTGTTCATTTTCATAAATTAGTCCCCCGATCTCGAAAAAGTATAAAACAATACAAGGGAGAACTCTTCTATCCAAGGTTGACTAGAGTACTTTTTTTTCGTAATTAGTCCATCCAGTCTGAAAAATGGTTAAAATTACACTGAATATACGCCCTTTAAAATAATTTTAACTAGTGTGAAAGGAAACAAGATCACTTATAAATCTTTTCATGTTTAGGGAGTGATGCAGGAGCATCCACATTCTAATCAAGCGAGTCAGCGCACGGAGGGAAAGGAACAGCTGGACAGCGCCAGCTCATACAATTTTTAAATCACGAGGAAGATTGTTGCGCCGTCGTTTGGATGAGCGCATTCATAGGAAGCACACTCGTATTGTAATGTAGATAAGAAGACATTAAATAGTTTTAATGCTGGTAGGTAGAGTTAGCTGTAGATTAGACAGATGCATTTTTCAGGAGGGAAAATGAATATAGGCACCCTCCCTTTGTACATTGTAAGATCCTCATTCATTCAGATAGAGAGCAAGAGAGAACAGAGCATAACACTTGTGAAGAAACCCCATGTATAGATTGAATTAATAGAAGAGAGTTCTTGATTCAATTCCATGGCTGTGTTTGAATTGTGTGTGTTGTTTATATTGTTCTGTTGCATATTTTCTTTTCTTTATGCTTATCTTCTATATGCTTCTTATGTGATTGCATATCAGGTTCGAAACCTGAGAGAATGAGAAATGAGTTTCAATTGTTTCTCTGCTTGAGCCAGGAGATTCCTGCATAAAGTGCAGTTGAATTCCTCCACATAGAGTGCGTCGAAGAGGCTAAGCCGTTAAACTGTTGTCCTCGTTGCCCAGAGTGATTTGGGTTATTCGAACCGTGCAGCTGAGTGCAGGTCGAATGTGAAGGTTCAACAACAAGTTTGAGAGAAGGGTAAGTCCGGGGTTGCTGTGGCTGGGAATGCTCAGGACTTGGAAGACTTTAGCACTGTTGAAAGTGGTTGAAGGCCGAGCACAGGGAGCGTGTTTGAAAGAGCTCTGAAGGAGTCGGAGTTGCAGAAGATTAAGGGGGATAGTGCCCCTGCTTCTCGGAGGGAGCAGGCTTCAGCGAAGTTCATACAGAAGGAAGGTGGTGGAGCGGAGAGCTCTTCAAGAGGAAGAGAATCGATGACTTGAAGATCGTCGAGTAGATCTCCGAAACCACGCAGACCGTCAGATCGCAGAGGAGCTATGAGGGGGTTAACTCGCGGCACTCGAAGGAGTCCGGTTGTTATTTACATATCGGCATATCGGGTTTGGCGAGTGCAAGCATTTTATGCACGTCGAAATCGCGAGCTGCAATTTCTCGATTTAATCAGAGTCGTCCATCGTTAGAGGGACAGGTGGTACGAGATCCCGAGGATTCGGGACTCAGCAGTTCGGTGTTTTCGAAGTCAACAAGAGTAATAAGGAATCGCGAGGTCACGAGTCGCGACGGGTCCCACGGAGACGGTGTGGGATAGAACACATGGCATCGCGTATCGGCATTCAGGGGTTTGAAGGGTGAGAGGGTCACGACCTTTCACATGCCGATTTCCCGATAGGGAAATCCCCGACAGAACAAAACATTGAACGTTGACCTCGGGGATCGGGGTTCGGAGTTTTAAGGTGCAGGGAAGGTGCACACAAGGCTCGCGAATCTGCAAAGCCCGAATTCCTGAATCGCGAAAGGGAGTTCACCGAGGAGTATCCTGTGGGTGACGAAGACTCCCGAGAGGAGTTGGAAGAGCATCAATGTTCTTCAGGCCGAGGTTTGTGAAGGTCCTGGTGAGAGTGACCATCCGTTGAGGGGTGGCTAGACGTCAAGTGGTATCAGAGCGAGGTTGAGTTCTCTTTGTCCAGGTAGCAGAGAGAAGAGAACACATAATGCTGCCCCGAAGAGAAAGGCAGTCGCCTGATCGTGAGGATAGGGACGCACGAAGGAGGGGTAGGCCAGCAGGTAATGCTGAGATGGAGCGCCAGATGTGAGATATCCGAGCTAGGCTTGAGGAGATGGATACTGCACAGAGACGTGGAGCTGGTGTAGAGGAGTTCAGTGATCCCGAGATTGAGGAGGAAGCTGGACATGCCGAAGAATAAGTCACGACAGAGGATGCATCAACCGAAAGGTTGATTAGAGCCATTTCGAGGATGAGCTCGAAGACGAAGATGGACATTTCTGTCTATGAGGGAAGTTTAAATGCTGAGGAGTTGCTGGATTGGATCCGAGCCTTGGATACCTACTTCGATTATGAAGATATCGAAGAGGACAAGAAGATAAGGCATGCAGTCACGAAGCTGGGGGGACATGCAGCCTTATGGTGGGACGAACTGCAGGCAGAGAGACGTTCCCGAGGTAAACAAAACATCAAAAGCTGGGATCGGATGATCGCCAAGATGAAGGCGAAGTTCATTCCAAGGGATTACCAGATCACTCTGTTTAGGCGCATGCAAAACCTGAGATAGAAACTGATGACGGTGAAGGAGTACACCGAAGAATTCTATAGGCTCAACATTCGAGCTGGTCATCGGGAGAGTGATGACGAGAAGGTGGCTAGATACCTGAATGGTCTCAGGTATGATATTCAGGATGAGCTAAGCATGATTACCATCCGGACAGTTGAGGACGCGTACCAGATGGTTCTGAAAGCCGAGGAAAAGCTGAGCCGCAAGAAGGGACAGCGAGGGCGAGGCAGAAGCCAGCCAAAAGGCAAAGCAGTTGCCCAAGAAAGAACTCAGAAGCCCGAGAAGGATTGGAAGAGACCTCAGGGGAAAGATGAAAGAGGTGGAACCTCACAACAGAGGCAGCAAAATTTTGAGCCGAGGAGGCAGCAAATGGATTAGCAAGGAGATTACTCTGACGCCAATGCATTTCCTCATACCCGAGGTAGAGGAAGAGGCAGAGGAGGAATTATCACATGTTTTACATGTGGTAAAGATGGGCATAAAGCCGTTGACTGTCCAGAGAGGAAGATGGACAGAGGAAAAGATCACGTCACTGAGGCGCAGAGGCGTGACGTGGAAGATGAGGACACTGGAAGTGGAGAGTCACTGACAGTGCACAAGGCTCTCTTGAAGCCTGAGAAAGAGGTGGAGGACACAGCGCAAAGGTGCAGACTATTCCGGATGACTTGCAAGACCAAGGGCTGGAAATGCAAGGTCATAGTGGACAGTGGAAGCACCGATAATCTCATTTCAACCGAGATGGTGGAGAAACTGGAGCTGAAAACGCACAAGCACCTGAGTCCATATAAGGTGACGTGGCTGCATAAAGGACACCAGGTATGTGTTACCAAACAATGCTTGGTCAATTTTAAAATGGGTGAATATAAGGATGAGATCTTGTGTGATGTCATTCCCATGAATGTCTGTCATGTTTTATTGGGAAGACCATGGCAGTATGATCGACATGTTGTTCATGATGGGAGAATGAATACATACACCTTGGAGAAGGATGGGAGATCCCATACGTTGCTTCCGATCAAGGATAAGGTGGTTAAGCCGGAAGAGAACAATACGATACTTCTCATGAGTGGAAAAGAACTTCTCAAGGAGATGGAGAAGAATGAAGATCCACAGTTCTTTGTTGTTAGGAAGCCGAGAATTGTCCTGACAAGCACAAGAGTGGATGACTTGCCAGAGGAGATTCAACAACTGCTGGGAGAGTTTGCTGATATCATCGTGGATGAACTACTGCGTTCATTGCCACCAATGAGGAGTGTGAGTCACCACATTGACCTCATACCCAGAGCAAGTTTTCCAAACAAGGCAGCATACAGGTTGACGCCTTAGGAGAATGAGGAAGTCAAAAGGCAGGTACAGGATCTGCAGGACAAAGGACTGGTCAGAGGGAGTCTGAGTCCATGTGCCGTTCCAATGGTACTGAGTCCAAAAAAGGATGGAGGCTGAGGATGTGTACAGACTCCAGGGCGATTAATAAGATCACCATCAGGTATAGATTTCCACTGCCGAGAATGGATGACTTGATGGATTGCCTGAGTGGGGCAAATTATTTTTCCAAGATAGATCTCAAGAGCGGATATCATTAGATCCGGATGAGAGAGGGAGATGAATGGAAGACAACATTCAAAACAAACGAGGGTTTGTACAAATGGTTGGTCATGCCGTTTGGGTTGACAAACGTGCCAAGCACGTTCATGAGGCTGATGAATGAAGTCCTGTAGGAATTCATTGGCAAATTTTTTGTCGTATACTTGGACGACATATTGATTTTCAGCAAGACCAGAGCTGAACACTTGAGGCATTTGGCCATTGTGATGAGAAGGTTACAGTAGGAGAAGCTACTGATTAATTTGAAGAAATGTTCCTTCATGCAGACATAACTCATTTATTTGGGTTTTGTAATTTGAGCAAATGAATTGAAGATGGATCCTGAGAAGGTTGAGGTGATCAGGAATTGGCCATCGCCGAGAAATGTTTTTGAGGTAAGGAGCTTTCACGGTTTAGCAAGATTCTATAGAAAATTCATTCAGAATTTTAGTGGAATCAGCACCGCAATGATGGATACGGTCAGGAAGCGGCATAAAGTTTTTCACTGGACAGTAGAAGCTAAGAGAAGCTTCAATTTGTTGAAGAGAAAGATTACTGAGCAGCCAATTCTGGTGCTGCCAGATTTTCAGAAGACCTTCCAGGTGAAGTGTGACGCTAGTGGGTATGCTATTGGAGGGGTTCTTAGTCAAGATGACAGACCTGTGGCATACTACAGTGAGAAGTTGGATGATGCAAAGATGAAGTACTCCACGTACGATAAGGAGTTCTATTCCATTATCCAGGCATTGAAGAAGTGGAGGCATTATCTCATACCCAAAGAATGTGTGTTGTACAGTGATAATCATGCACTGCAATTCGTGAGTCAGCAGGAGAAGCTGAATCAAAAGCATGCGAAATGGGTAGAGTACATGCAGAACTTCACATTTGTCATCAAACACATTTCGGGGACTGCGAACAAGGTGGCGGATGCCTTGAGTAGAAAATGTTTGTTGCTGCAGGAATTCAGGATCAAAACGTTGGGTTTTGAAAACCTGAAAGATATGTATGCAGGTGATATTGATTTCGGGGAAGCTTATGAAGCAGTTGAGAACCCAGTTCTCAGGGATAGGAGTCCGTGGATTGACTACCTGATCCAGGATGGATTTCTCTTCAAAGGCAATCAACTGTGTATTCCAGATTGCTCTATGAGAGAGAATTTGGTGAAAGAGAAACACAGTGGAGGATTAGCCGGTCATTTTGGGCATGAAAAAACATTCACCAAGATGAACGAATCGTATTATTGGTCGGGCATGCATGCAGATGTGAAGAGATTTGTTGACCGATGCAGAATTTGTCAACACGCGAAGGGTCGAAAGAAGAACACAGGGTTCTATCAACCGTTGCCTATACCCGAAAGGCCGTGGGAGGCAATTAGCATGGACTTTGTGTTGGGGTTGCCGAGAACACAACGAGGAGTTGATTCCATCTTTGCTGTGGTGGACAGATTCTCGAAGATGGCACATTTTATCCCATGCCATAAGACAAGCGATGCGACACACATCGCGAACTTTTTTTTCAAAGAGATTGTGCGATTGCATGGATTTCCAAGGAGCATAGTCTCAGATCGGGACACGAAGTTCATAGGTCATTTTTGGAGGATGCTATGGCAGAAGTTGGGGACTGACCTGGAATTCAGCCCTGCTTACCATCCGCAGAACGATGGGCAGACAGAAGTGGGTAACAGGAGCTTAGGGGAACTGTTAAGTGGCCTAGTGGGGGAGCATCACACCAGTTGGGACCAGAACCTACCACAAGCCGAGTTTGCGTACAACGATTCAGTGAATCGGATTACCGGTAAGAACCCATTTCATATTTTGTATGAGACACAGCCAAGAGGAGTGTCTGAGCTCAGAGAGTCAGAACAGGCTGAGACTAGCAGCGCAAGTGCGGAAAGATTCGCTGAGGCGATGAAAGAACTTCACACGCAAGTGAAGCAGCGACTGCAGAAGACAAACCAGGAATACAAGCACAGAGCCAATCAGCGGAAGAGACAATTTCAGCTTGAAGTTGGAGACATGGTTCTGGCGCACTTGAGGAAAGAAAGATTCCCAAGGGGAACGTATAACAAGCTCAAGATGAAGAAAATTGGGCCATGCAAGATCCTGAAGAAATTTGGCGAAAATGCATATGAGCTTGAGTTGCCAGAGGGCATCGGGATATCTCTGATTTTCAACGTTTCAGATTTATACCCCTACAGGGCTAGAGAAGCAGGCACTGGAACTGAAGAACCAGTGATCCAGTGAAAAAAACAATTACCAGTTGCACAGAAACCGCAGATGGAGTGCATACTGGAGAAACGAGCAAAAAAGAAGAATAGGAGGAAGCAATATTCTAAATACCTGGTGAAGTGGAAGAACCACCCAATGGAGGATGCTAGATGGGAAGCAGAGGTAGTCATATAGAAGCATGGTCACACCGTGCAGCAGCTCATGGACAAGAGCCCATGAAATCTTTTGAGCCGAGGAGTATGATGCAGGAGCATCCACATTCTTATCAAGCGAGTCAGCACACGGAGGGAAAGGAACAGCTGGACAGCGCCAGCTCATACAATTTTTAAATCACGAGGAAGATTATTGCGCCGTCGTTTGGATGAGCGCATTCATAGGAAGCGCACTCGTATTGTAATGTAGATAAGAAGACATTAAATAGTTTTAATGCTGGTAGATAGAGTTAGCTGTAGATTAGACAGTTACATTTTTCAGGAGGGAAAATGAATATAGGCACCCTCCCTTTGTACATTGTAAGATCCTCATTCATTCAGATAGAGAGCAAGAGAGAACAGAGCAGAACACTTGTGAAGAAACCCCATGTACAGATTGAATTAATAGAAGAGAGTTCTTGATTCAATTCCATGGCTGTGTTTGAATTGTGTGTGTTGTTTATATTGTTCTGTTTCATATTTGCTTCTCTTTATGCTTATCTTCTATATGCTTCTTATGTGATTTCATATCAGGTTCGAAACCTGAAAGAATGAGAAATGAGTTTCAATTGTTTCTCTGCTTGTGCCAGGAGATTCCTGCATAAAGTGCAGTTGAATTCCTCCACATAGAGTGCGTCGAGGAGGCTAAGCCGTTAAACTCTTGTCCTCATTGCCCAGAGTGAATTGGGTTATTTGAACCGTGCAGGTGAGTGCAGGTCGAATGTGAAGGTTCAGCAGCAAGTTTGAGAGAAGGGTAAGTCTGGGGTTGCTGTGGATGGGAATGCTCAGGACCTGGAAGACTTCAGCACTGTTGAAAGTGGTTGAAGGCCGAGCACAGGGAGCATGTTCGAAAGAGCTCTGAAGGAGTTGGAGTTGCAGAAGCTTAAGGGGGATAGCGCCCCTTCTTCTCAGAGGGAGCAGGCTTCAGCGAAGTTCATACAGAAGGAAGGTGGTGGAGCGGAGAGCTCTTCAAGAGGAAGAGAATCGACGACTTGAAGATTGTCGAGTAGATCTCCGAAACCACGCAAACCGTCAGATCGCGGAGGAGCTGCGAGGGGGTTAACTCGCGGCAACCGGAGGAGTCTGGTTGTTATTTACATATCGGCATATCGGGTTTGGCAAGTGAAAGCATTTCATGCACGTCAAAATCGCGAGCTACGATTTCCCGATTTAATCGGAGCCGTCCATCGTTAGAGGGACAGGTGGTACGAGATCCTGAGGAGTCGGGACTCGACAGTTCGGCATTTTTGAAGTCGACAGGAGTACTAAGGAATCGCGAGGTCATGAGTCGCGATGGGTCCCATGGAGACGGTGTGGGATAGAACACGTGGCATCGCGTATCGACATTCGGGGGTTTGAAGGGTGAGAGGGTCACGACCTTTCACATGCCAATTTCCCGATAGGGAAATCCCTGACAGAACAAAACATTGACCGTTGACCTCGGGGATCGGGGTTCGGAGTTTTAAGGTGCAGGGAAGGTGCAAACAAGGCTCGCGAATCTGCAAAGCCCGAATTCCCGAATCGCGAAAGGGAGTTCGCTGAGGAGTATCCTGTGGGTGACGAAGACTCCTGAGAGGAGTTGGAAGAGCATCAATGTTCTTCAGGCCGAGGTTTGTGAAGGTCCTGGTGAGAGTGACCATCCGTTAAGGGGTGGCTAGACGTCAGGGAGTCTGAAAATGGCTTGGAGAGTCCAAACAGTTCCTTTTTCATATCGTTTTTACGAGCTCAAAAAAGTGATAAAATATGATGAGTTGTACTCCAAAGAGTTCCTTTTTCATATAGTTTTTACAAGCCCAAAAAAGTGATCAAAATATGCTTGGTTGTTTGCTCCATTTTTTAACAAGCTTGACATTGAAAGAAAATTGTTCTGAGGGTTGGTTTCATTTTTACATGATCTTGAAACAAAAAATATATTGTGCTCGAGGCCAGTTTAATTTTTACACAATATTGAAACATAGAATACAAATTTTCTTGGGGTTGGTTTCATTTTACATGAGCTTGAAACAATGAATAAAATTGTGCTTGGGGTTGGTTTCATTTTTACATGAGCTTGAAATAGAAAATAAAACAGTGCTTGAGTGATACCCATTAGTGTGTTTTCTTCCCAACATAATGTCCAGAGGTTGGTACTTTTCCCCTAGCATGATTTGAGGAAGCTAGTGGATTAACTCCAGCATGATGTCCATAGGTTGGAGACATGCCCCCCAAGCTTCGTTTCTTTCGCCGACTCTTCTTATGCACTCGAAATGACTACTAGATACTAATAGGAGCAGGTTCACTAGAGAGGGAGGAAGAAAGAGGATAAATTGACATAGGTATATGAAAGGAAGGTTTAGGTACGAGATCTAGTGGAAGAATCAATTTAATTGGAGGGGGTTCCATTTCATTTTTTAGAGATCTTGACATAGAAAAGAACTATTCTCATAACCACTTGTTTCATTGTTTAACGAGATTGACATAGGAAAAGAACTATGCTCATAAACGTTGACCATGGATTCCAATAGGTATTCATCATATGGAAGAATAATGTTCTGGAAAGAATACATATCAAGAGACTCACTCTGATCAACAGAGGGGAGAACAAGCTCTAATGTCCATAACAAGGAAGTTACCATGTCAACTACTGCATCTAAATCCAAAGAAGGAAATCATACATAGAGAATCTCCTTCTCATTCAAAGTTGAACGCATGAGACATGATTCCACATAATTAACCTGTGGCATGTGGGATACTACTTTCATATAAGGAACATTCAGGGGAGTTGTATGTTTGGAAATCATATCAGGACCAATGAACGCAAGATGGTAAATGGTCACAGTGTTTCCATTATGAGGGAAATGTATCACTCGAAAGAATGTGGACATTGTATATTTTAATCTTGTACAATTATATACTGCAAACAGATTTTTAGTACAAGAAAATAAAATACACAATGACAAATACAAACATTACACATATATTTTTCCCCTGGAAACCCAAACCAGGAAAACCAACATATTCTATATGAATTCATACTCTTACATCATTTACAATAAAATATACATATCGGATCTAGCAACATCCAAAACCCTAACCCAATGACCTGGATTAGTCAAAAAACCCTAATTCTTTAACTGAAATTAGAAAACCATCGACAAAAACCATGTGTTGAAAAAATTCCCAACAACGGACATGAAAATCGAGGAGAAACAAAAAACGAGTAGACATTTTGTTTAGTCATGAAAATAATATAAACCATACCCAAAATACACAACAAATTTCATAACATAAACAAAGTCCCACCAAAGAAAAAAATTAAATTCCAAGGGGTCCTGGACTATCATAACATCAATACATATAGTTTTCCCTCTTAAGGTGATGGGTAGCTGAGGAAGAATCCCCACAAGTTTGCTATATATTCTATTAAAAACCCATCGATGATGGCTCACCGACACAAGTTGAGGAGAACCCATAACTTTCCATGCAATTGAGGATACAATGATAACAAAAGAACCTTTGTCAATAATATTGCTATGTATCGTGATCATATCAAAAACCTACATGATAATTTGAAAAGGAATGTAGGAAGGGAGGCGAGGCTCCATCAAACTATTCCAATCAATGAAATGACCTCATTACTTGGAGGGGGTTATGTTGAAACAAATGAAATTCACCCTTGTCTGGAGGAATCTAAAGTGACAAGAGAGAATTGAGCGGTATCCACTTCAGTCTCTAAGGGAAGAGTGGGATCGATTGAGGATTGTATTGGATCGACCACTTTATTAACTTCACTCTCCAAGGGGAGAGATATATCAATCGAGGATGGAATCAAATTGACCACTTCATCAACTAATGGTTGGTTGGAAGAAGGTTCATGGGAAGAAATTGGAGGTTATTGCCAAGAAATAGAAATTTATTCCAACTATTGTGAAGCTTCATCCATACGAGGGAAAAGGTAAGTGCAGTGCATTTCCTCGTATAACCAACAAGGAATTTTGACTTGACCATTTTTTCCTCCAACCTGATGATTAATGGTTGATGGGTTCTCACTAGCATGACCTACAATGGATAGCGACATGGGTTTTTGAGAACCCTATGACCACACTTCTAAAACCTTTGGAATACTAGGGAAATCTTTAATAAGGTGGTCACCCTTACAAATCCTGCAAGGGAAATTGGGCTTGCGACGTGTTTTGGTAGACTTGTTAATATAATAAACACTCCCAACATGATTATCCATGGCTATTTGATTTCCCCCTTGCTCACTTTTCTTATTCTTGTACTTCATTTTCTTATTCTTATGAGCCTCATGGTTACTATCATTAATAATTTCACTAGGCGAAGAAGAATAAAGGGAAGAAGACAAAAGGGGCGCAGAAGGAAAAGGGTCAACATGAGGTTGATGTTCTTGGGGTGGAGGGATTGCATTTGAAGAATGAGGATCATTTGGGATCATTGAAGTGGAAAAAAACCATACCTGTAACCCTATGGTGAATCCAATAAGACTCAAAGTAGAAATATAAAGAGGACCAACATTTCCAAAACAAGGAAAAACAAAAAGGTTCCCCGTGTAAAGGGGTTCCTTGGTTGGTATTCCTAGGAAATGTTTCCATAGACATAGGCTCAACCTAAGGTCACTAAATCAAAGAGAACACACTACCAAATTCCCTATAATATAGGAGAAATAAAACAACTTCCTTGTAACAAGGAAAAGAGGAAGTAAGGATCTTCCGGAGATCGAAGATGAGGCCGTCAATGAATATATGAGAAAGGGTTACCCCAACCTGCACGTAACATCCCCTTTAGATGCAAACAACCCTATCTTCACAGGGTCACCATCCAAGGGTACTGAAAGTGTGATAGAATTCTACCTTAGGTATCGTGGGAAACCACCCACAGTCACCTCTATAGATACCTAGGAAAGGTTACTAGGGTTAGCAACTCGTAGTTTCCCTCTGGGGGGTACAGTCGAAAATTGGGATTGAACGTATGGGCATGATAACAAAGTTTGAAGATCTTCCATAGGACTGAAAAAAAGTGGACCGATAATAATCCCGAAGGCCTTGAATGAATTTGATATTCATGAAGCACCAAGACCAAATGAACCAGCAACACTCAAGAAAAACCCCCAATATACGCTCTTTCCACTATGATTGGTCAAGATTTGGAGGGGTAATATTTCTTTCTCTTCCACACACGACCTCGTGTTTATCCCCTTTTTTAGAGGGGGTTCCTGACTATGCCTATATGACATTTGGATTTTTTCACTCTTTATTGTTCTACAATCTTATTTTAGTGGCCTTGGAGAATTTACTCTCTACCCTACAACCAAGGCCCTAAAATCCTAGAATTGTTCATTTTCTTTAAAAGAAAAAAGTCTAATTGATTTTAGATTATGTGCTTATTCATTTTATGGTTGTTGTTACTCAAAAGGTTAAATGTAAGTGAAACTTATGATTTGATCTCTATGAATCCAAGAAGACTTCAAAATAAAATATGAATAGAATGCAATCTTTAGTTTCGATGAAGCCTATCTACAAAAAGGAGAAAGAGGTTTCAAGGAAAGAAACAAGTGTAACATTCAATGAAAAAACATGAACTACTCTTTGAATTCAAAAGGTGTTTGGTATATGAGTCAAATAAACTATAGGATACATGATTCATGGCCCCCTTGGCCATGAGGGGGATTTTTTTTTTAAATGAAAGCTAAAAAATGCTCCACCCACTAACTAGAATGTAAGAATTATTGTTTTTTTTTAAATGCAATGAAATTATTTCAAATGCAATGCTTTTTTCTTCCTTACTTTCAATGAAATATTTCAATGTCAAGGAAAAGGATTACGAAGAAAAAAATCCAAAAAAAACATGCACTCAAGAAAGAATTGAAAGAATCCAAATGTCAAAGTGTTTCTAACCCAAGTTCAAACAAGAAGACATAGATGCAAAGTATAGAATAACACTTCTTGTAACTTCATAAATTGAACGACAAGAATCAATAATTAATGGCAAGTTGAAATAATAACACAGAGCTTCAAACACTCAAAGGATCAAAATATTTCCAAAGAAGACCATAAGAAGCTCAAAAACAATGCTTAAAGCAATACTTGCAATCTGAAATCAATGAGGAAGACTTCAAAATCAATAAAGTGAAACACCTAGAAAGTCTTGAAATCAAAATAATAGAAGTTTGAAAACCTTCATGATGAGGATCAAACTATGGGTAAGATATAATTTGACCAAAGGATCAAGTTAGCCCAAGGAAGTCATACACATTTCACAATTTGATGGATTTGAAAACCCTAAAGAGGAAAGAAAAGGTGATAATTACTCAACTTCAATCGAGTAAAGAAAAAATCAAGTTCAAAGGACTCTAATGCAAATATATGAGGAAAAACATTGATAAAACAAGGGAAAAAATGGCTCTAAATTCACTCAAAATAGGGACTATCATCCCTGTTACCATGTCCACAGGGTGATAAAAAGGATACTATCACTCCCTATACCACTACTGGGGGGTGATGATCATGATATTATCACTCTATTTTCCCTTATGAGGGAGGGATGAAGTCATAAAAGTGGAGGAAAAGAAAAAAAAATTGCCCAGATTTGAATGGGATCAGGTGTTTGTCTCAGAGAACTTCCAAATGATGATGTGGGAAGGGAGAGATCAAATAATAAGCATCAAAATCAAATATCAATCAAGACTCAAAATGATAGAAAAAACTAAAGATAATAGTCGATCCCCAGTGGAGTCACAAATTTTCTATTGTGGTAAAGATCCCCCTATGGACAGGTGAAACCCCCCTTGGACTAAGATCCATTCTTTGATCCAAGATAGAAGGGAAAAAAATGGTAACTAATTTCCTTTAAGATATATTTCGACAAGTAGGATAGAAGAGAGAAATGGATGTCAAACCTTTTTGTGATGGTTTTCCTCATTGTTCCAACCTTTTGACCTTGATATCCAAGATCATAGGCCCAAGAAAATGCCTACAAAAGAACAAGACGAGATCCATTTCTTCCACACTATAATTTTAAGAAAAAATAGATCTATCTATGATGATTTTTACAACAATATACATGTAAACACTTAAACGCATAAACATCAAAGGAATAGGCCAAGTTATCTATTAATGGAAAGATGAAAAAATGGAAGCACTTACAATATTTACCTTGATGTTGCAACAACCTCCTCCAAGCTCTCCATTCCACCCCCTTATATCTCACACAATCATAAGTACGATGTTATTCAATTATCTTCCCTTTTCACTCAAGCATGACCCTCATTATATAATGGTTTTAGGCATAACAAATTTGATATATCTTGGGAAAATGGTAGAGGACTTAGCTCATAAGGTTGGGATTCGGTGCCTAGGATGGAGCAAAGAAATATGGATTGAATCCTTGGCCCAAACAAACTCAAATATCCCCAAATATTTCCCTTATAAAAAGGTGTAATGGTTGCAACCTCTTTATCTCTCCCTTAACACTGAGTACAGGGAGACTATCGTTCCCTAAGACACTCTAGGGGAGAGATAGTCCATATTTAATTACTCCTATATGAGAAAGGGGCTGATGATCCTCAAATAGGGCTAAAACCTTAAATAAAAAGATGGTATTTCGACCTTCAAATGATATATTTGTCTTCCAATATGTCTAGGGAACATGACAAGTACTCCTACATGGTCATCAATTTGTGACACTTAATAAAATGCATGCAACACTTAATAAAGTGAATGTGACACTTTGTAAGGTGCATACGACACTTGATAAAGTGCATGTGACAATTAGTAAGGTGCATATGACACTTGATAAGGTGCATATGAAACTTATGATGTTAAGAACCAAACATCAATATAGCATAGAAAAACCTCAGGAAAAGTACTCAATGCCTTGAAAAAGAGATAATTTCAGATAATAAGCCTCTTCTAGGGGGCAACCTCCTTTTA
>JZKD02S0688926.1:69211-94072 GCA_000966675.3 Picea glauca
TTCTTTGCAACATTGTCTTCCTTCTTTGATGGACTTAACTCATGCTTCTTTGAGGTGCTTGCTTCAGCATGTGTAGCTTCTTCTTTGTATCCACAACCTGATTTATCATATGGTGATCTTTGAATTTCCAAGATCTCATCCAAGATTTTTGAGCTATTCAAGAATTTTTTTGACTTCTCCACTTTCTTTCTAAGATAAACAATTTCATCTTCTAACTTATCACATGACTCTTCCCTTTCATTAATTTTATTCGTGAAAAGTTCTTCTACCCTTTTGGATTCTTCAATTTGGGTCTTGAGATGAATAATAGTTTCAAAACTTTTGCTAATCTCATCATCTACCTTCATATATTTTTTTGTATTCTTTAGTCTTGTGGTATCTTCTTCCTTTTCTTCCAATTTAGTCTTATTTCTCTCTTCTTTTTCTTTGAGCATTCCCTTTAACTTCAAGATGTGCCTTTGAATCCTCCTAAGAAAATTCTTAGTGTTATTCGAAATATAGTTATAGTGTGTATAAAAATGATCACTTCTGTATCTATACAAACCCTCTTCAACTTCCTTTTGAAGTTATAATAGATCTTCTTCTATTCTTTCCATGGGATAACTACCATCAAACTTTACACAAACTGTTTCTAGATCATCTTCTTCACTTGAGAAAAATTCAACATCATAAAATTTTGAATCATTGCAATCAATATTCTTTGGAGATTCTATATCTTCATTTGAAATACTTTTGGGATCTTCCTTTGTGCTATCTTCACTTGAAATGTTTTAAATATCACATTTAGAAATAATACAATCAAGGGTTTTTTGATATTCTTTACCTTTTATAATCTTCATGGAGTGGTCTTCAATATATTCCTCCTCCTTCTTGCTTTGATATGTCTCCTCTAGCTTTAGCCATAGATCCTTGGTAGGATATCATTGTTCCATGCTTTCTTTGATAGGGCTTGAGAGTCCACTAAGAATGGTATTGAGAGCCAATGCATCATTCTTCTTTCCTTCCCTTTGAGCTGAAAACTTTTACTTGTTCTTCAACGAAGCTGATCCACCAATGGTTGCCTTCCAAATAGCTACTCCCATTGTCTTCAAATACACTCTCATATCTATTCTCCAAGTAGAATAGTTTTCCTCATAAAGGATTGGTATTTCATCATCCATTTGTGTGCCTATGGATCTCCTTCACTCTTGTTAAGGCTTGTAGTGAAGGCCCACTCTGATACCAATTGTTGGACACATAGACTACACTAAGAGTGGGGGGGTGAACAATGTTAATTTATTTGACTTCTCCACTTTGTTGGGGAGGACCATGATGCATTTTAATTTTTATTAAATAAAACATAATATTTTAGTATTTAATATTGATAACTATTATTGGAAGTACCGAGGTGTTATGTTTTGGAGCATCAATGAGCTTTGTTATTGGGAAGAGAACCAGTGCACTTTCTAAATTAGGAGCACCGATGTGCACCATCAACTTAGGAGAGATGGTGTAGATGGTTGACTTAGGAGCACTAGTATTGTTGACATGAAAATGTGCATCAGTGCACTATTCCTATACAATGCTCATCGCAAACAACATAAGTGTTTTTTTTAAAGAAAACTTACAACAACAAGGTTTGGGATCCAATGCAATGAGTGATCCCTTTACAACACATACCAAATTCGACATATACAGGTAACAAAACCCTACAAAAATATATTTCTTAAAAAAAGTCTAGTGAAATATAGAGAGGAAAACTAAGAGAGACAACCAGGAATCTAAGGCTTCCAATACTGAATGTAACTGTGAAACTCTTTTATTTTAATTTCTATAATGCATTGAAATATGTTTTAATCAAAAGGGGGAAAGACTGAGATGATGAATAGTATAAAATCACATACCTGAAATTGCTCCTATGCAAATTTGTATGTAAATTTGGCTCTTCAAAAAAATATTCCCACTCCAAAGACTTTGCTTGCAAATCTCTCTTGCACCAGCCTCCCCTCTAAATTTTTGAAATATAATGAAATAATAATTAGGGTTTTCATTTATAAATACATACATTTTGAAAAGATAAAATTCTCGCTCATTTTTTCGTTGTATGTTTTAGTGCATTGATTCGATTTGGTATTATTTTTTTATCTTACCCAATAACAATGCACTCGACAGTAATATGCACTAGTGCATTTATTTTTACCAGAACACATCAGGGATGTATTGGTTTCTAAGTGCATTGTGGAACGTTCATGGTTTTTAAATTAATTTCTTTTGTTTAAAACTTGAATTTTCCAATGTATTTATTATATGAGCATCAATGCGCTTTGTTATTGGGGGTGCACTGGTGCGCTTTGTTATTAGGGAAGAACCGATGCGCTTTATTATTAGTGGATCACTGGTGCACTTGTTTACTGGGGGATCACCAAGGAACTTTTTTATTGAGGAGAATCACGATGAATTTGATTTCTTATAAAACTAAAAGAAATATTTTAGTATTTTATATTAACAATGGTTATCAGAAGCATCAGGGAATTATGTTTTGGAGCACCGATGTGCTTTGTTTTTGGGGAGAGCACCAATGCTATTTTTTATTATGGGTTCACTGATGTGCCTTGTTATTGGGGTCTCACTGGTGCACTTTGTTATGGGGGAAGAATCGACAATATTTTAGTATTTTATATTAATAGTGATAATCGATGTGATTTATTTGTTAAGCATCGGGGTGTTATGGTTTGTAAGAGAACTGATGTGCACGGTCAAGTTAGGATCATTGGTGCACATGGTCGACTTAGTTTCACTAGTGTGCATGGTCGACTTAGGCACACTAGTGTTAAAACCTCTACAAAAACCTTTGCCCTCCCACCTCAGCTAAACACCTCCATTATAAACGTATAAGGGATAATGTTTTTGGGGGGTTCCATAAAAACCTCTCCTAGAAGGTGTTCTCCTTGTAGTGATATATTCCTTAAGTTCAAATAAAAATGCATAGTACCATCTACTTCATAAGAAGAAGTTAATCTTTCTGGTCATGAGAACCTACTAGTATCTTTGCACCCAATTCTCCATTGAACATGAGGAGGACCATACCCCTATAAATTGTCTAATTATCTCCCTTTCAACAAGATCCAAATCCTTATGTATGGGAGAAATAATAGGGAGGTGAACCTTTGGTAATTGGTAAGTTTCTTCACAAAATGAGAATGATTCAGTTTTGCAGTAAATTTCCCTAAAGAGGAAACCAACTACTTGATGAAAACCTCATTAGAATCAAAGTTGGGAGGATGAAGGGAGGATCCCCTTGACATGTTTAGAAGGATTGACAAGCCTAAGGGTACAATTAGGAAGAAACAACATGGATATAGGGTTTGCAGAGCATGGGAGTCCCTTTGTAGTTCATGATTCCCAATGGTTACAATGCAAATATATATTTTGACAATAATCAATTTTTTTTTTTCATGTCCATATGTGCACAATTTATGAGTTTTGAGTTATACTAAATTGGGTGAGATTACAAACAACTTAAATCCATTTTAAATTATCAAAAAATTTACATCTCAAGGGATTTGTTCCCTTTCACTTCTTTCTTAATATATGTGATATTAACATAGATTTACAATGGTTTATATTGTAATGACTTCATTAATCAAGTCAATATTGGAGTTGAATTATGAATCATACAAAAATTTATATTGTAATTAAATATTTGAAATAATATGATTTTTTTTGTGACTGGAGGAATCAACAACTGGTCAGGCTCGTACTCGAGTGACACGGGATCTACTTATCTGACAACTACCATTATAACCTCCAGGTGTTCCCACTATGCCCCATACATAACACACTAGGTAAGTCAAAGTTTCAAACCAGTAACTTCACATAACAAAGTGCCTTCACATTACACTCCATCACCAATTTCCCTACACCCCAGGGGCGATATAATGTGATTTTATAATTATCATAAGTCTGTATAATTTAAGATCTAACAAGTATAGAGAAAAATAAACAAATTAAAATATATATATTTTGAAGGTTAAATGATCCCAAATTAAGATAAATATATACATGTTTATTTTATAATTTTATAATTTTTTTTAAGTTTTATGATCACTTATTTTTAATTTAATTTAATTTATTAATATTATAAATTTATATTTCACATAATAATGAAAGATTATATATATAATGTGAATGAGGAAGAAATATGATATACCAAATATTAGAATAGGATAATTGATTAGCATAAGATTTCACTATGTTATTATAGCATAAGTGGGCCTAATGATTAAGAACATGTGTTTCCTCCTAAGAGGTCACAAGTTCAAATCCAAACGAGGGTAGGGTATGTATACCTCTATATACTTTAGAAGTCAAATCATTGTGCGGAGGGGGTCTTTTGTCTCACAAACAAGGGGTTCTCATACACCAATTTGTTCTCTGGTTTGGTCATGACCTTAAAATGGATTATTAATAGATGTAGAGGCAATTCTTGATAAAAAAAATTAGACTCTTTGAATATACAATTCAAACTTAGATAGAGAATAGATTGTTAGGTTTCAAGAGTCAATTGTAGAAAATGGAGGATAAGATTCAATAAATGGAGAAACAAAAAAAATCAAACCAAGAAGGAGAGGTTGAAGAAATTCACAACTTGAGAGATAGGATTAAAGAGCTAGAAGAAAAACTAACCAACAATTTGACCCTCAGTAATCTAGAAAATAAATTAGATATCAAAACCATCAAAGAGGAAATGAATAAGCTAATTGAACTGGATCATGAGCATAATAAAAGAGCCTTGAACCTTATAATTTTTGTATCAAAGAACAACACGAGGAGGATACTTTATAAATAGTAAGAGAATAATTAAAAAGTAAATCACAAATTGAAACAACTTGCCTCGTAGAAGAGAATAGGCTAGGAAAAATAATTGATCATAAAGATAGGTTGATCAGTGTCAAAGTAAGTTGTAATGACCATAAATATAGAATACTCAATAAATCTCTTAGCTTAAAAGGGTCAGGAATATTTATAAATGAAGACTTCATTCCCAAAGACCAAGCTGAATTAAGGAAGAAAGTCCAAAAGGTAAAAGAAGCCATGAAAAAAGGAAAATGGACGATAATTAGAAATTGAAAATCTATTGTTAGGGATAGAGATGAGAAGGATACTAATAAATACAAAATTTGGACTCTTGGTATCATTTTTTGGAACTATCATGGATTTCCATGGTGTAAAGGTCCTATGATAAGTTGGATACTGGGCGATATTGATATTATTTGTCTAGTTGAAACTTAGGAGCATGAAGAGTCTAAGGTCCCTAACATAGAAGGATGTGTCTTGTGGTTGACATGGAACAAAAAGTCATATTGTAGAGGGATAGGAGGCATAGATTGTTATATTAGAAAGAGCATTTATCCTTACATTCAATTTCACAATATTGACCCTCTCAATTAGTACATTTGGATCAAAATTTCAGACATCAATGCTAAGAACATGTATATAGCAATTTTCTATTTTGCACCTATTAATTATACATTTTATAAAAAAAATAATCTAGATAGAAATTGTCCCTATAATAATTTAGAACAAGATATTTATAGTTTGAAAAATGAAGGTAATATCCTAATGCTAGGAGACTTTAATGCTAGGACTGAAACTAACCAAGATACTCTTTTAAGAAATGATTCCAACCATAAGCCTTTATGGCTAGATGAGGACCTTGTTCTAGCTAATATCTACAAAATAAGCTCTAAAGACGAAATTGAGAATTTGTTTGGTATTGTGTTGGTCAAGCTTTGTACCTCTCAAGACATAATAATTTGCAATGGAGTAATGAAGTGGCCAAACTCCAACTAGATGACTTGTATTCATGGGATAGGTAGTAGTGTTGTAGATGGTGTGATATTTGATATCCTAGTTTCCAACCAAATAGCAACTTTTGACCTTTTAAATGACCATGAACTCGACTCTAACCATAGACCTTTAACCCTAACTCTAAAATTTTCCATGCATAGGAGTGCCATTAAAGATAATTTTAATAATCAAAGGAAAATTCTCTTTAAAAAAGGTAAAGTTGACCTTTTCTTAAAGTATTTAAATAGTGAATTACATATCCTAAATTATAAGGGCAACATTGAAAACCTCTATCATAATTTTTCCACTACCCTTTCCACTTATATTAACAATTTATCTTCTGGTGTGTTGTGTAAAAAGAATAATAGAATGACCAACCCTTGGTATGATAAAGAATGTAAAATTGTTGGAAAATACATTAGGGATGCTTCTAATGAGTCATTAAAACTCAATAAGATCAATATGTACAAATCCTTAATTACAAGGAAAAAAAGGTACTATATCTAAAGGTATTGATAAAAGGCAAGAACAACTTTCACAACTATCTAAGCTTGATCCTAAGACATTTTGGAGGCAAATTCTAATCTACTATACTAAAGAAATTAATATGATTACCTTAAGGGATTGAAATTCCTACCTTAAAAGTCTTTATGAGCTCCCTAATGCCATGGACACCATTCCTATTGTCCCTACAGAGGATGACATTTTTTCTTTGGATTACATAGAGTTCTGGGTTAAGCAGCCTGCAAATGGGAAAGCTAAGAACATTGAAGGCTACCAAGATGAAATTTTAAAAAATGAAGGGCCTATCCTTATCCCTCACATACACAATCTCTTCAATTTATCAAGAAAGGCTTCCCTAAACCCTGGATGCAAAGCCTCATTTTTCCTATTTTTTAAAAAGGGGATAGAAACATTCCCTCTAATTATAGGACCACCATGATTAGATCGATTTTAGCTAAGGTTTATGGAACTATTTTGGAAAACAAGATTATCCTTTGGCTAGAAAGTTATGGTAAAGAGATAAAGGCCAGGCCAGGTTTATGATATATCATTCAACTGTGGACCACCTTATTACCTTTAGGATCATAGAAGAGGGTTATGCAATACTAAAACAAATCCATTTTGTTTTTTTGTTGACTTTAGAAAATATTTTGACACGGTTCCTAAGAAAAACCTTTGGAATAGGTTGAAAGAGATCAAATATCCTTTTGAGTTGAGGGTTGCTGCAATAAATTTGTATGGATATGTTATTTCCAAGTTTATTAACACATAGGGATAGTCTATAGAGATTAACTACAATATTGGAGTCAAATAAGGTTTTCCCTTGTCCGCTACCCTTTTTGGCATATACATTGACAAGTTAGAAGATTTCTTGGAAGAAGCAGGTTGTATCGACCCTACTTTCACTGGTATAGTCATCAATATTCCTCTTTATGTTTATGAAATTGTTCTTATGGAGAGGAGTCCCTGGATCTTGAAAACCAACTAAGAATCATCAAGGATTTTCTCCAATATGGGTACGAATGTTAATACTGACAAGACTAAGGTCTTGATCATTAAATCCAACAAGATCACTTATGATACCTTTGTATATGACAACAACAACTTGGAGGAAGTGACTTCATAAAAATATCTTGGAATCGATATTCACCACAAGCTCAATTGAAATTATAGCATTGAGAAAAAGATTATTGAGGGATGGAAATTTTATTATGGGGTTGAAAACAATTGTAAATCATCTAATCTTTGGATATGGGATAAAAAGAAACTCCTCTTTGAGGCTATTGTTACGCATTTTGTTCTATATGGATGTGAAGTCAAGGGATGCAATGTCTCTCATGAATCTTGGGTAAATATAGGGAATTTTTTTTTTTTTTA
This sequence comes from Picea glauca, assembly GCA_000966675.3. Taxonomy (NCBI): domain Eukaryota; kingdom Viridiplantae; phylum Streptophyta; class Pinopsida; order Pinales; family Pinaceae; genus Picea; species Picea glauca. Next base: position 76,922 of record JZKD02S0688926.1, read on the forward strand.
TAACTTATAATCTCAAAATTAAAGGAAATATGCCCTATCCCATCCTCCTCTTAGAGGCAATCCTTCCCCCCATTGAGAGCATGGATATGACTAGATACCCAATGTAGAAGAACAAGATAAAAAACATGGAAGACAAGAGGCTTCCTAAAGTTGCTTCAAAATCCATTTGTAACCACCTTCGACTCAAGCGAGGATGGCAGAAAGATGACTAGTCTTTTTTGATTATTTGGGTTGGTTGTCATTGATGACAACCATTGAAGAAAGTCCGGTAGCAAATTTTGGTAGCACAAAGGTTTGGGTAATGGAATCAAGTTTTTTTTTTTATGTATAATGGTATGAGTTTTAATATATTTTAAGGTAGTACTATTCTAGATGGATATTACATGTCATGACATTTTTGGTGGTATGTGGAATGTCACATAACTCCTCACGGTTAGAGAGTTATGGCCATGTGAAGTTGGAGAACTCTCACGAGTCATCTAGAAGCCCCAAAAGGTCAAAGTAGTCAAAGTGGTTGCAAAGAAGAAATTATTTAAATAATAAAGTGAAGTGGTGAGTGTACTATAATTCAAAGTGGATACAAAAGAAATTATTTAAATAATAAAGTTAATGGAGAAATTACCAAGTGGACAAGTGGTTAGAAGTGGGTTAGCCCTAAAATAAGGAAAGTGGTTTAAGAGATTTTAGAAGGTAAATAATAAAGTGAAGTGATGAGTGTAATATAAGTAAAAGTGGATACAAAAGAAATTATTTAAATAATAAAGTTAATGGAGAAATTAGTAAGTGGACAAGTGGTTAGAAGTGGGTTAACTCTAAAATAAGGAAAGTGGGTTAAGATGGTTAAAAGGTAATCCCTTGAGGAAGCTACATGGAAGTATAAATAAGAAGAAAGGCTCTCTCATTTTAATCACACTTGAGAATATTGACTATATTCAAGTTGTTAGCACCAGAAGTCACCTCTATATTGTTGCAGAGGTAATCCAAATACCCATCAATATTTTATGTCACAAGTTGGTTATAAAAAAATTCAAATGGGTGTAATCTCAAGAAAATATCATCGGAAGTCAGAAGACTAGAATGATATGCTCATGAAGGTGAGGTCTAGTTTAACTTCAGTCAATAGGTTGTAGTAAGGGTGAGTAGGAGGAAGACTTCAGCAAAAAATGTAGAGGTATGCCATGAACATCAGGCTTTCCAACATCCTAAGGAAGAAAAACTTAAACACAATATCTTCTTGAATTCAAATTTCAAAGGAACTGAAAGAAATTATAACAACACTATAATCAAACTTTCATTGTAATGTAGTCACAATAATTCAAGTGAATCATTCAACCATGAAATCTTTTAGTATCAGAGGGAAACAAGAGGGAGCAAGAAATATGACTTTCATTAAACAAGAAATCTCAGATTACAAAGCATAACCAAAGAACAAGAGTGTTCATTAAAACTTTACAAATCGAGATTTTTTCTCTACCTTCCACCCTTACAAAATATAAAAACTAAGTATATATACTCAAATAAACTTTCTGCCTATAGAAACACACTCTGGTAATGCATTCAAGGCTTGAAATCTACATCTTCTTCTGTCAAGCTACACTTGCACTCTTCTGTCAGATGCAAGTTTAGATCAGTATGGGATTTAGAGGAAAATTCATGACAGGTGAACTTTTGACTGATTGTCTATCCTCCACGACTAGCCTTCAATTCTTTCCATTTAAGTGGTGAAACAAGGTTTCAACCACCTCCCTATTTTCATTAACTACTTTCATCGGGATCAGGGCGAGGCTTGACACCCATGAATGCTCTAGGCGAGCTCACAACTCCTTCGATTTGCTTCCGACACCTCGAGGCCATGCAGATCTTTGTCTGTGACCAACTCAGGCGCTTTGGTTCTTTGTGTAGCTCCTTTTCCTCTCCCCCATGAGACCGTGATCCATGACCTTGTGCTTATCCATGTGAAATCTTAGGATTTCATATTTCGGGAGCTTTCACTCCCCTTGATTTCAAAAATCTCGATACTCGCTCCCATGAAATGGCCCATTTAGATCAATGACTGGATTTGCCTCAAATTCGATGGACAGGATCAGCTCCTCGAACAATCTCAACTTCCCTCTTCTTCGACAAGTGCCTGCTTTCCATTTGGCCTCGCCTTCCAGATGACCCTAGGTTGTGATCGTGGGCCCATTTTTTAGGGACGTCGCAATTTTGCATTTCACGAATTCATGATGTGCTCCGTGCTCAAAACTTCGAGTGACGAAATAACAATCCCTTGGATTGGATGACATGCATTCCTTTGAAATGAATGGCCCAGATTATTTCACGAGTTCACGTTTTGTGAGTCATCATGACTCAGCCCCTTAACTGCAACATCTTGTGAGTCAGCAAAATGTTGATCCTGTGCCACATGTTCCTCCGATACCAACTGCTAATATCAACCCCGTGATTTCGGACCTCTGTTCGATGATAAACTTGGTGCAATTGCATGATCCTGATCACCCGATGGCCATCCATCTGATTTGTCTGATGGATGTTCGTCGTTGGAAACTGATCTTTCTCACTCGCTTGATTTGAGTCCATATCAGACTGCTTCAAGTGTTGCACTTGGTTATCACGAATGCGGCTTGTGAAAAATTTATTAGATGACTGGTTGAAGGCAAAGGAAAGTTAAGGACCAATGACAGAGGTAAGAGAGAAGTGCTTGACTTTCAGGAAAACAAGATGGCTTAGGGACAATACTCTTCAAGCAAGTCGATAAGGAAAACAAGTCAATTAAATGAATGAAGTCAACAGAAGAAAAGTACAATCCAAGAATAAAAAACTACAATCGAGTCTTCCATTGGAGGAAAAATAGGAAAAATTACAGACCTAGGTGGAAACCCAAAACCCTTAAGGCTTTAACCAGTTTATGTGATAACATTAGGCTTCATGGGGGATAGATTCCTCCATATGAGGCTCTAAGAACGCCTTTCACGACTTCAGTGCCTTAGTGTTGGGTTGTGGAGACTTCTATTAAAACAAAATAAAAACAAAACATAGATGGTATTTAAAATGGTGGGGCACCGATTGCGGCTTTAAACAATTTTGTTTTTAGGAAGTGCCCATTTACAGGGCCTCCAAAAGCTTCGAATCCCTCCAAATTCTACAACCTGTAAGTGTTGTTTGGAAACGCTTCAAAAATCTTGAAGGGACCTATCCAAAGGGCTTAAAATTTATGATGCTTTCCCTTGTCCTGTCTTATTGCATCCCATTTTAGTACTAGATCTCCCAGATGGAAATATTCTTTAATTACTTTCCTGTCAAAATCCCGCTTGATCTTCTATTGACAGTCATTTTCTCTACCCATCACTTTCTCTCTAGTCTCTTGTACTTCTACCAACTGATGAATTCTCTTGATCATGTCATCAGGCTCTCCTTGGTAGTATTGGAATAATTTTGCTACAAGTAGGGCAAGATGAGAAGGAAAAATTGCTTCAGTCCCATATATCAGTTGGAAAGGAGAGATGCCCAAGGACCTCTTTGTTGTCACTCTATCAGCCCACAGAGAAAATTTGAGCTTTGAGTCCTAGGATTTTTTGTTGTCCTCTATCAGTTTTTTGATGATCTTTATTAGGCTCTTGTTAGAGGATTCTTCTAATACATTTCCTTGTGGTTAGTAAGGGGTGGAGTAGATTAATGAAATTATGAACTACTCACAAAACTTGATAAATAGTTCATCTCTGAAGGATGCAATGTTATTCATGTTGATCCTGCTTGGACAACCAAATATTACTATAATATCCTCCAGGAATTTGATGATCACCTTATGAGAAGAACTCCTTGTGGGGATAGATTCTATCCACTTGGTGAAATAATCCATTGTAGTTAGTATCCACCTGTGTTTACCACTTGAAGGAGGATTAATCTCCCTGATAAAATCTAGACCCCGCTATTGAAAGGGTCCCGAAGCTAGCACAAGCTTCAATGAAAAATACTTGAGCTGTTGCTTTCTAGAGAATTTCTGACATTTGATGCAAGCCCTGATTTTTGCATAGACATCAGTGAATAGAGTAGGCAAGTAGTACCCAACCTTGAAAATTTTGTAGGCAGTGGTTTTCTAGAAGTGATTTCCCCCACAGAGGCTATCATGGAAATCAAATATAATTTTTTGGGCCTCTTGTGGGTCCAAACATCTCAGAAGCACTCGTAGAGGTTCTTTCCAATATAGAACCTAGTTGATAAGGAAATATGTGATTTATTTGATCTTTAAATCTCTTTCCTTTCTCCTCCCCATACTATCAGGGGGTGGCAACTCCTGCAGAAAAAATATAACATCTTTGTACCAAGCACATTCTGCTAATGGAGGACTGCCCTGAGGGCCTCTATCAGACGCTTCAGCCGCTAGTTTTCTGAGAAAGTGTTGATGAAGTTAAACCCAAAATATTTACAATTAGATTCATCCAACAACTTGGCTAAACCTTGGCCTTTAATTAGCTTGGTGGGTTTTTATTTCCAGATCATATTCAAGGATTCTAGCAATCCGCTTGCTCTTTCTCCCATCTATGTCAGGATGAATGAGAATGTCCTTCGGAGAAGATGAAAGAACATATGAAATGATTTTTGAATGAAAAACATAGACTCTGAAATCTTTGAAATATTTTACCAAGGCATAGGCCTACTTATCCATGATGTCATATATGATCTCTACATGCATTAATTCTCTGTTGAAAAAGGAAATAGGTTGTTCTAGCCCTGCATCATTCTTTTGTAGTAAAACAACTGCCACTGTGTCAAATGAAGAAAAAGAGAAAATCATAAAATCCTTGGAATAATTAGGACTGATAAGCACAGGTGCTTCAGTTAGTTCCTTCTTTATTTGGTTGAAGGATTCTCTGGGCTCAGTGGTCCATTTTATCTCATTTCCTTTCATGAGCATGACAGTGATATGTTTCACTAATTCAACAAAATTTGAAACTCAAAAAAATAATTTTTCCTAGGAAAGAATGAACCTCCTTCTTGGAATTGGGGACTGACAAGGCTTGAATAGTTTCCACCCTTCTTAGATTGATCTCGATTCCCTCAGCTGATACAATGTGTCCCAACAATTTTCCTTCCTACATGGCAAATAAAGACTTCTTTGGATTTATGGAGAGACCAAACCTCCTGTATTTCGAGAAGACTTTCCTTATATGTTGACAATGTTCTTTATTAGGTTTGGAGAAGACTTTAATTTCATCCAGATAAATGACAATGAATTTATCTATTTCTCCAATGAAGGAGATGTCCATGGCTTCCTGAAAGGTTGCTCCTGCATTCATCGATACAAAGGGCATTTTGGCATACATGAATTTGCCCCAAGGAGTGGTGAACATTGTCTTTTCTTTGATTGTAGCTAGAAAATCCATCAATCATGGAAATCCTAGATGCGCCTGTCACCTTCTGCAACATGTGTTCCATCTTTGGCAAAGAGTAATTGTCCTTCTTAGAGCTTATGTTCATATTTTTGAAATCAACACACCGTTTGATTTCTCCATTTTTATTTCTCATTGGGACTAGGTCGGATACCCATTCAGAATATCTCAAAGGGATAGTGATTTGGGCATCCAACAACTTCTTTACCTCCCTTTCCATAATGGGAAGCATCATAGGATTTATTTGTCTTATTTTCTTCCTAAATGGTTTGGCCTCCTCTCTCAATGGGATCTTATGCTCAATGACGGTTTTGTCGTATGTTGTGAGGTCTTCATAGCTCCAAGCAAACACATCAGCGAATTCCTTTAATAACTCAACATACTCGGCCCTCTGCTCCCTTGATAGTCTTCTTGACAACTTGATGAATTTTGGATCCTCCTCTGTGTCAATATTGCACTCAACTACCTCAACATTTACAGTTGGGCCTTTAAACATTACCAACACATTGTTCCCATCGAACAATATTTCTAAAGGAACTAGTCCCTTTGGAATTTGGTTGCTAGGCAACTGAAAAATATGGTGATTAGAAATTTTATTCAAAAATAATTCATGGGGAGGGTCACCTTCAAAATAATTCTCCTGATGAATGTGTAATGAAAATAAATCATCAACCAATTCAAGAAATATTTTGATTTCAAGATCATCCTCGAACACCTTCCAATGCTTGATATTATTAGGTACAGATGGCCTATATCTAATCTCAACATCATACATGAACTTAGGTGGTAGTGGGACCCTGAACTGGCTCACTGAAATGACCAAAGAATCAACGATAGTATTTTACTCTCTTGGAATAAATGAAATGTTAAAGGATGAGAAGAATTTGTCGACTAGATCCCACCCCTCATTTCTATAATTTATGAGCCGAGGGTGTTTGGCTTGATAATTTTGTTTGACCTAGTGAAAAATTAGTTTAGCATCTCCAAATACTACTAACTCGTCAATTCCCATGTCTTTTGCAGCCCTCAAACCCAAAACAAGATCATCATACTCTACCACATTATTGGTAGTTTCAAACTCTAACTTGTATGACAGGGATATGGCTTCTTGGCAAGGTGATATAAAAAATACTCTGACACCATCACCTTCCCTAGAAGATCCTCCATCGAAGAATAGTTTCCACACAGAAGTAGTTGGGAGAGGTATTTCATGAGAAGAAATGGGTTGCTTTCTGATTTCAAGAGGAGTTTCAGGAGCATCAATGAGTTGTAACAAACTAGATCCCAAATCAGTGTCGAGTGCAATGATAGTATGATTGGTGGGGTCTTCTTCATCATTGATGATGTAGGCCAATTGTGCTTCTCTATACAATATTCTATGTTCCCCCCCAAACACGATAATGGTTTCATATGTGAGGTCCATATGCAAGGTTCCCCCAAGTCATTTTATCCAACATCTTGACAATAGCATGCCAAACTTGGGAGGAACATCAGCCACCAAAATATCCATGACCACACTTTTTATAGGTAGCTGAAATAAGGTCACAACCAGATCTTTGATGACCCCAAGAGATTGTACTTTCCTAGAGTCAAAGGAATACAAGTCATGGTATGCTTTCATGATATCTAGAGATATTTCTTCCATGAAAATTTTGGGCATGAGATTCTGATACACCCCTGAATCCATCAAAAAATTATGCAATGCCTTATCATGTATATTCAGGGATGTATAGAAGGGAGGGGATGAATCATCTTTATATTCTATCATAGGACCTATGATGACTATTGGATTTTCATTTTGCAGGTTGGTTGAGTTTGTGGGATGATTTTGGGGTTCAAGAAACAATAGTTTAGAGAAGCTTATTTTGAAATCTTTATGCTTGACCATCTCTGAAAGGGGTACGAGGATTCTGATTTTTTGAATTTCAATCTCAAAGCTGAAAGAAAAGGGGGGCTTTAGAGTTTCTCTCACTTCTGTGATAGGGAATTTGGGTATCAGTGAGGGGTTCTAAGATTTCTTTTATTTGTTTTTGTTTGCTGCATCTTTGGTAGGCTTCTTTGCTTTGGGAGGCTGGTCAGGGATGTCATAATTTCCTTCTTTCTTCTTAGAACCGAGATTGTATTTATTGGGATTGTTGTTAGCCTTCTCATCTTTACTTAGATCATTTATTTGACTATTCATGAGGAATTCATCATATGCATATTGAGTCAAATGGGGATATGGGGAGGTGTCTCCAAGACAATGGATTTCAAGATCAAGCTCTTCTTCCTCCCCTTCTTCATCAACAACAAGGTTATTTTAGAGAGAGGTTTGGATTTTCTGATCATCCCTATCCCTGTTTCTAGGATCTCTCAGGAGTATTTGAGGGACATGATTTGGTCTTCTGAAGTTGGCTCTTTTATCACCATTTTGGAAATTCTTATAACCTTGCTTCCCTTCAAATTTAATCTTCTCCATTTCTGCAGACAGGGACTTCACCATCTTGGTCAATTCATATTCTTGAGGGTGAGATGTAGAAGAAATAGAGGTTGAGGCCTTAGATCTACCCCTTCCTCTATATCTATCATCTTTATTTCTAAGTCTATCAATTGCTAACACATTGGATCCTACTTCTAGGACTGCATATTGCATAAGAGCCAAGGAGGTATCTCTTCTTTCCCTTAACAAGAGGGAAAAAATGGGGTCAAAATCACTAGCATAAGTGATTTTGGCAGAGGATTTTGTAGGATTTATCTCAGCATGAATTTTATTGTACATTTTGTTGAATCTTTTGGAGAAGTTAGAGACAAATTCTCCCTCTTTTCTCTTCAGGGACCCAAACTTAGTGATATAATACATAAAGTATTTTTTATCCCCCCACTACCTCAAGAAAACATCATCTAAGGCTTCGATCCCATCAATAGATCCAGGGGTCAATACCCTAAACCATTTCCCAAACTTGCCATCAAGGCTCTGGACAAAGACTCTCATCCAAACATATTCATTTTAAATGTTCAGATTGTCTACATAACTGTAGAAGGAAAGAAGGTGTTCTTTGGTGGTTTTGTCTTCCTCTCCCATGAACTTAGGCATATACTTTAGGTAATCTCTAGCAGGAAGAGCATTCATGGGCTGAGGTAGGACTAGAGGGGCATATCTTGCAGCCACTATGGAATACATTCTATTTCTAGGGGGATTGGCACCTTCCATAGGGATAATAGGTGGAGGAGAACTAGGAGGTGAAGGGGTTCAAGCAGGGAAGAATGGAACTGAGCTTCGAGGAGGAAAGGGAAACAACAGAGGATTTGAAAAAAAGGCTACAGGGCTTGAGGGAACAAGAGTTTCCCTTTTTGTAAAACTAGTAACTCTAACAGGAGGAGGAGTAATAAAACATGGAGTAGGAAAATCTTTTGAGGTTTGGGGTCTAGACCAAGCTACAACTTTAGGGGAGAGAGGAGTGACAAGGATTTCTCCCTCCAAACCCAGACTAGGAGGGGAAATCTCAACAGGAACACTCCCAAAATTTAAACTTCGGGAAACTCCAACAGATGGTATAATAGGAGAACGATAAGAAGATATCACAATTTCTAAAGGAGGAGAGTGAAAATCATCATAAATACCTGGTTCAGCAGAAGAAGTACCTTCTCGAGGGGCCTTTCCCTTTCTAATAATTTTCTCTGGGTCAGCTTCAGGTGTTGCTAAAGGTAGCTGTGGAGTATAACTCATGTGTCTACCTCTAGAAGCCATAGCTAAAATAGTGGAGTCACCAGTAGATTCACATCAATGGAGTCACCATAGTGGAGTCACCAGGTGCACAGTTGCAATCTTTGATGTACTAAGTTATGATGCACCTTCATAACTAGTAATCTTTGTCGTTCAATCTAAGGGAAAATCTTCAATTTCTTCCTTGACAATGGCACCGGAAATGTTAGCACTTGAAGTCACCTTTGGATTGCTGTAGAGGTAAGCCCGATACCCATCAATATTTTATGTCACAATTTGGTTATAAAAAAGGTCAAATGAGTGCAATCTCAAGAAAATATCGTCTTAACTCAGAATACTGGACTAATATGCACAAGAAGGTGAGGTCTGGTTTAACTTCCAGGTTGTAGTAAGGGTTAGTAGGAGGAAGACTTCAGCGAAGAATGTAGATTTCTACCATGAACATCAGGCTTTCTAGCAGCCTAAGGAATAAAAACTTAAACACAAGGTCTTCCTGAATTCAAATTTCAAAGGAATTGAAAGAAATTATAACAACACTATAATCAAACTTTCATCATAATGCAGTCACAATAATTCAAGTGAATCAGTCAAACATGAACTCTTTCAGTATCAGAGGGAAACAAGAGGGAGGAAGAAAGTTTTCTTTCATTAAACAAGAAATCTCAAATTACAAAGCATAACAAGAGAACGAGAGTGTTCATTAAAATTTTACAAATCGAGAGTTTTTATCTACCATCCACCTTTACAAGATATAAAAAATGAGTATATATACTCAAAGAAAATTTCTCCCTATAGAAACACACTCTGGTCATGCATTCAAGGCTTGGCATCTACATCTTCTTATGTCATGCTGCACTTGCTCTCTTCTGTCAGACGCAAGATCAGATCGATATGGGCTCTAAAGGAAAATTCATGACAGGGGAACTTTTGGCTGACTGTCTATCCTCCATGGCCAACCTTCAATGATTTCCATTTAAGTGGTGAAATGATGTTTCAACCACACCACTATTTTCATTAACTACTTTTATCGGGATCAAGGCGAGGCCTCTCACCCATGAATTCTCCAGGCAAGCTCACAATTCCTTCAAGTCAATTCTGGCTCCGCAAGGCCATGCAGATATTTTTCTTTGAAAAACTCGGGTGCTTTGGTTCTTTGTGTATCTCCTTTTCCTCTTGCCCATGTGACCGTGGCCATGAAATCGTGCTTATCCATGTGAAATATTGAGATTTTGTATTACAAGATATTTCAATTCCCTTGATTTGAAAAATCCCAATGCTCGCTCCCATGAAATGGCCCATTTGGATCAATGATTAGATTTGCCTTGAATTCCATGGCCAGGATCATCTCCTCAAACAATCTCAGCCACTCCCTTCTTCAACAGTTGCCTACTTTCCATTTGGTATCACTTTCCATATCACCTTGGGATGTGATCATGGGCCCATTTTTAGGCATGTCACAATTTCACATTTCGCGAAATCATGATGTGCTCCATTCTCAAAACTCTAAGTCACGAAATCATGATCCCTTGGACCAAATGACAAGCGTCCCTTTGAAATGAATGACCTAGATTATTTCGTGACTTCATGTTTCACGAGTCTTAATGAATCAACCCCTTGACTACTCCATCCTGCGAGTCAGCTAAATGTTGATACTATGCCACACACCCCTCTAGTACCAATGACTAAGATCAGTCCCATGATTCCAGACCTCTGTTCGATGCTAAAATTGGTGCAACTGCGTGATCTTGATCACCCAATGGTCATCGATCTGATCTATCTGATGGATATTTTTTGTTGAAAACTGATCTCGCTCACTCTCTTGATTTGATTCCATATCAGACCACTTCAAGTGTTGCGCCCGATTATCACGAATGCGGCCTGTGAATAATTTCTTGGATGACTAGTTGAAGGCTCAGGAAAGCAGAGGACCAATGACAGAGGTAAGAGAGAAGCACTTGACTTTCGGGAAAATAAGAAGTCTTAGGGCCAATACTCTTCAATCAAACCAACAACGAAAATAGGTTGATTAAATAGATGAACCCAATAGAAGAAAAGTATAAGCCGAGAATAAAAACCTACAATTGAGTCTGCCATCGGAGGAAAACTAGGCAAAATTACAGACCTAGGTGGAAACCCCAAACACTTAAGGCTTTGGCTAGTTTATGTGATAAAAAAAGTGATTGAGGTAACCAAAGTATATCTAAGATGAATTTCAGAGGGAAAGTGAAGTAAAGAAGGAATAAATTCAAGGGAGGATAAATTCTTTTGATGATGCTTTGTAAGGTATGTTATTTACAGGTCATCTCACCATTTTCGCAATAAAATATATATATATATATTTTTAAATAAAAAAGTGGAACCTGCTATATTAGATTAACAAAAAAAAATTGAAAAAATATACAGTAGTGTAGGTTTGATGTCACCAAAAATGCTGCTGATTACCGGAAACCAGCATAGGTTGAGAGCAAATAGCAGTAGCATGATAAAACATGAAGTAAAGTAGCATCTGTCCTGCCCGGAGGAAACCAGGATAGATGTCTATAGTCCAAATTCACATAAAACAGTAACATAATAAGACTAGGAACCAAGAGAGCATAAAAACCTAGGTGCTTGGTGACCTGTCATCCTCGCCAGTCTGCCACGTGGACCCAGCCGGGATGGTAAATGCCTGTGCGTAGAGGGGGCACTTCCGCTTAGTAGGAACATTGGAATATGCATCGAGGAGCAAGTCCAGGCGCTGGCCCATGATGAGGGCCCGATGCTCTAGGTCAGACATGTGGCCATGAAGGTCGAACACAAGAGCCAGGTGCTCTGCCCGGAGGAGAGAGCCATGCATACTACCACCCGCGTCACTGAGAGGAACATTCCTCGAGTCCACCGCCACTCCAAAACTAGCGTCGAACACCCTCTACTCCACATCAACCTCTGCACCCTTCGTTTCTTCTTCATTCACCTACATGTCATGGTTGTTGGGATTGTTGTTGCCTGGCCAGGGGATTTCTTCAACAATGTAGCTGGGGTTATCATCTTCCTGTGCTGGAATAGGTCTGCGTTCCTCCTGGTGAGTCGCCTCGGTGGCGTGGGGCTTCTCTGCAATCGACAGGTCCTCCATGAACGGGTCTTCCACGACAACACAGGTGGGAAAATCCTCCTCGGTACCAGCCTCCTGTCAGTCTCCTGGTGTATTTTCCTTGACATCTTGACTATAGCCAGCTCCCAGCTCAGCAATGGTGGCGAGCAACGCCAATTTCTTAGCCCGAGCTTTCTTTTGAAGTATGGAGGTCGCCAGAGCCAAAGCACGTTCCAATTTCTCTTTCCATCGCCGCTATGCCTTATGGGCATTCCAGGCCGTGCCACGGTGAGGCCTGCCTCTCTTTCTAGCCATGGTGAAAGAACAAAGTGATTGCAGGGAAAGGAAAATGAGCCAGGAGGAGAGCAGTTGCAGGTGCAAAGCATGAGCAAACTGACTCTGTCTCGGCACACACACAGACAAAATACCCAGACAATCCTTACCAAAATACAACGAAAATGCAGAGAGCCAGGGCAAGAGGAGTACAGGACTGCACCAGAGCATACAAGCAAAAAGCAAAGCTGAGGCAGGAGTAGTCCCCCTCTTTCGGGGCAGATAATAAATCAAATAAGTAGAAGCCGAGGTCACATGTCCGCATTTAACCCCTTCCATGCCGAGTGCGTTGTGGGCGTAAATGATCACACAAGGGAGGAGTCCCTCCATCATATGGCTGTAGCTATGGTCGTCCCCCATCATTAATGCAGACTTGTGGGTGGCGTCCATCGACATTTATGCCCAGGCTGAGTGCTATTCCAATTGTCGTCGTGGAGCTACGTGTCACCCCATCTGGGGCTCAATAAAATGTTTTCTAGAATGAATCAGACCGTGAAATTAGGAGGTTGTTGAGGAAACATATCCAAGTAGCTATGATAAAAATTTCATCTTGTGGGTTGTTGTATTTTTGGATTTACATTACATGGAAAATAGGATTTGTAGTTAGTCCTGAAACTAGTCTAAAACAAGTGTTTTAGGTACAAATGTCATAACTTCTTTATAATAGATCCAAATTCAGTAAGACCAAATGCATTGGTTAGAGTACATTTTTTAGTATTCTGTGTACTATATTCATATCCATACAACAAATATTATGTGTAGTGTGTTAGCACCAAAAGTCACCTCTGGATTGCGGTAGAGGTAAGCCCAATACCCATCAATTTTATGTCACAATGAATAAATTTAAGGGTGGTCTAATGGACACAGTCTCTGGATTATAACGCTTTAACTCAGAAAAAATGGGCTGGTATGCATAAACAGGTGAGGTCTTGATCTAATTTCAGTCAGTAAGTTGTAGTAAGGGGTGAGTAGGGGGAAGAACTGGTGAGGAAATGTAGAGGTCTGCTATGGACATTAGGTCTTCTAGCAGCCTAATGAGGAAAAGCTTCAAATACAATATCCTCTTGAACTCAAAACTTCAAGAAACTAAAAATTTCATAAAAACATTACAATCAAGCATACATTACAATACAGTCACAACAACTCGACTGGATCACCCATGTCCAATTCTTCAATATCAGAAGAAAAAGAGATGATAAGAAATATGACTATCATTAAACAAGAAGTCTCAAATGGAAACACATAACCAGAGAACCAGAGGTTTCATTAAAAATTTACAATACGAAAGCTTAGCTCAACCATCGACCATAACAAAATATCAAAATTGAGTATATATACTCAGAGCCACCACCACCACCACCAAGAGTGTGACATGGATACTATAATCAAATCTTTGCGTCTGCATCTTTTTCTATCAGTCTGCAATTGCATTCTTCTGTTAGATGTGATCTCAAATCAGTATGGGCTTTGCAGGAGAAATCATTGATAGGGGAAATTTTAGCTGATAGAATGCCTCCATGGCCAGTTCCTCCATGCTTTCAATTTATGGGGTGAGATGAGGTTTCAACAACCTCCCCCATTTACATCAACTACTGTCATTGGGATCGGGATGGATCCTGACACCCATGAGTGCTCCAGGAGACATTCAAGACTCCTCAAAGTCAACCCAGCACCTCTAAAACCTACAGATCCTTATCTGTGACGAACTTGGATGCTTCGAGATTTTGAAAAACTCCCTTTCATCACCTCCCGTGACCTCGGGCCATGACATCATTCTTATCCCATATGAAATTTCAGGATTTCTCATTTCTGGATTTCACACTCCCATTGATTTCAAATATCTTGATGCTCATTTCCGTGAAATGACCCCTCTCAGATAAATGGTCATATTTGGCTCGAATATGATGGCCATGATCATCTCCTCGAAAAACTTAGCTTCCTTCTTCTTAATGGGTGATTATTCTATTTTATGGCCTTGCTTCCCATATGACCTTGGGCTGTGATCGTGGGCCTACTTCCCATGCGTTTCTAGATTTTGCATTTCGTGAGTTCGTATTGTGTTCCATGTTGAAATATATGAGTAGTGAAATCTCGATCAATCGGATCGGGTGACACATGTCTCTTTTCATCGAATGACCTTGATTAACATCGACATTTAGAGACTCGAGGATTCGTGCCTTGCTCCATGCTGAAACCTTCAAAACGCGAAATCACGATTTTTCTTATCTGCTGCCATGTGCTCCTCTAGTTGGATGGCTCAGATTATTTTATGATTTTTTATTTCGCAAATCCTCATGAATCCTTCCTTTGACTACTCCATTCAGCGAGTCAGTGAAATGCTAATCTTGTGCCACGTGTCCTTCCTAGGATCAACAACTAGGATTGACCTTGTGACTTCAGAACTCTGTCTGATGCTATACTTCGTGTTACTCTATGATCTCAATCGCTCGATGGTCTTTGATCTGATATTCTAGATGGATCTTTTCCACTGAAAGATGATCTTGCTCACTCACTTCATTTGATTCCACATCATACCTCTCTAATTTCTATGTGTATGCTTACGGCTGGAGTCTTTGTGAACAATTACTTGGATGACTGACTGAGGGCTCCTAGAAGAAAAAGGATCGATGAAATAAGAAAATACAGAATTGATCGAACATAGAGAAAACAAAAATATTGAGGGTTGATACTTCTCAGGCAAGTTGACAACAAAAAACAGATTGATTAAACGGAAGGAAAATAGAAGAAAACTACCAGTCAAGAGGAAAAACTTAGGATCGGGTCTGCAAAAGGAGGAGAGAAAGAAAAAAATATAGACTTAGGTAGAAACCACAAACCCCTAAGGCTCTCACAAGTTTATATGATAACATTTGGCTCCACAGGGGATGGCATGCTCCCTGTGAGATGCCAAGAACACGTAGGTCTAGTTCCTTCTGATTTGGGTTATGGAGTCTCCTACTAAAAACAAAATAAATATAAAACAAGAGAAATATTTACAATAGTGGGACATCGACTGTGGCTTTAAACAAATTTTTTTTTAAGGAAGTGCCCATTTACTGGGCCACCAAAAACTTCATGACCCTCCACATTATGCAACATGTAAATATTATTTGGAAGTGCCTCTGAAATCTTGAAGGGGCTGATCCAAAGGGATTCAAATTTTCCATTCTTTCCCTTGTCCTATTTGGGTGCATCCCATTTGAATACTAGATCTCCCAGCTGGAAATCCTCTTTACTCCTCTTCCTGTCAAAGATCTACTTGATTCTTTGTTGTCGGTCACGTGCCCTATCCATCACTTTCGCTCTAGTCTGTTGCACTTCTACTAGCTGATGTATCCTTCTGATCATGTCATCAGGCTCTCCTTGGAAGTCCTGAAAGAATTTCACCATAAGCAGGGAAATCCAAGGAGGAAAGACTACTTCAATTCGATATACAAGCTAGAAAGGAGAGAGACCCAATGACCTCTTTTTTGTCACTCTATCAGCCCAAGGAGAAAATTTGATCTTTGAATCCCATGCTTTCTTGTTTTCCTCTAACAATATTTTGATGATATTTATCAGGATTTTGTTAGAGGAATATGCCAATCCATTTACTTGGGGGTAATCGGGGGTAGAGTGGATCAGTGAAAATTTGAACTGCTCACAAAACTTGACCAGTGGTTCAACCTTGAAGGATGTCGCATTATCAGTGATGATTCTGTTCGGGCAACCAAACCTTGCTATGATGTCTTCAAGAAAACCAATGATTACTTTGTGAGAACCACTCCTTGTGGGGATATATTCTATCCATTTCATGAAGTAATCTATTGTAGTTAAGATCCACCTTTGTCGACTGCTTGAAGAAGGATGAATTTCCCCAATCAATTCAAGACCCCACTACCGGAAAGGTCCTGAAGCCACCACGGGCTTCAATGACAGAGACTTGAGTTGATGCTTCCCAGAGAATTTTTGACATTTGATGCAAGCCTTGATTTTCTCACAGATGTCAGTGAATAGAGTAGGCCAGTAGTACCCAGACCTGAGAATTTTGTAGGCTTTGGTTCTCCATAAATGATGTCCCCCACACAGGCTGTCATGGAAATCAAACATAATCTTTTGGGCCTTCTGTGGGTCTAAACATCTCAGAAGCACACCTAGAGGGTCTTTCCAATACAATACTTGGTCAATAAGGCAAAACCTAATTTCTTCGATCTTTAAATATCTTGCCTTTCCTTTTCCCATACCATCAGGGGGGCCTGAACTCTTGTAGAAAATATATAATGTTTCTATACTAGGTGCATTCTGCCAATGGAGGGTTGTCCTGAGAAACTTTATCAGACAATTTATCTTTTTGATTTTCTGAGCAAGTGTTGATGAATTTAACCCCCAGAGGTTTACAATTAGATTCAACCATTAGCTTGGCCAAACCTTGGCCTTTA
This sequence comes from Picea glauca, assembly GCA_000966675.3. NCBI lineage: Eukaryota > Viridiplantae > Streptophyta > Pinopsida > Pinales > Pinaceae > Picea > Picea glauca. The sequence goes on from JZKD02S0688926.1 coordinate 93,833, forward strand.
ATTAGTTTGGTGGGTTTTATTTCTAGATCAAATTCAAGGATTTTGGCAATCCACTTTCTCCTTCTCCCGTCTATGTCAGACTGCATGAGAATGTCCTTCACAAGATCTTAAGGAACATATGCAATGATCTTTGAATGAAAAACATAAACTCTGATGTCGGATTACTGAGGGGGGGGTGAATCAGTAATAGCATAATTATAATCCTTTTTCTTTAAATGTTATGTCAATGTAGAATTATTA
>JZKD02S0688926.1:126148-157820 GCA_000966675.3 Picea glauca
GAAGTTGTATTACTACCTATGGCCACAACCAGACTATCCCACGAGTCTGGTAAAGAACAAAACAAACTGATACATTTATCTTCATCTGAAATTTTAATATCAATAGATACTAACTAACTTACCGCAGTATTGAAGGCGTTCAAATGCTTTGCCACCGAGTCTCCATCTCTCATCCTCAAGTTATACAGCTTCTTTCTCAGGAATAGTTTATTTACTAGGGACATAGACTGATACAACTTGCCCAAATTTTCCCATAAATCTTTGGCTATAGCTTCCTCTGACACATTCAGTAATACTAAATCGGAGAGACACAGTTGAATTGTGCTCTTTGCCTTCCGATCCATCTTTTTCCAGTCATATGCAGAAGTTCCTGTAGGTTCTGTACCTAGATGTACCGCGATCCACTGATCTCTGTCCACCAAAAGATCTTCTATATTGAGCTTCCACAGCTCAAAGATTTTCCCATTAAACTTCTCGATCTCCATCTTCGAATTGCTTGCCATTTCTTTTCACCTGAAAAACAATACCGCAGATCTCCCACTGTAACAAGGCTTATCACAGTCCCAAGCCAAACCCTTGATGACAAAAGCGTCCCCCTGAAGCCAATAAAGATCTGATACAAAATGTAAATTCTAACCCTGTACAATATCTACTACAAACTAATACTTAGAAAAGAACAGAAAAGATACAATGGCAAATACAAACATTACACAGAGATTTTTCACCTGGAAACCCAAACCGGGAAAACTAGCATATATTATATTCATACATGTTTTACATTGTTTACAATACAATATACATATAGGAGCCAATGACATCCAAAACTCTAACCCAATGACCTAGATTAGTCCAAAACCCTAATTCCTTAATCGGAACTAGAAAACCATCGGCAAAAAACCATGTGCTGAAAACCACCTAATATCATGTGGTCCATGAAATATGTCATCCCTGAAATATGTCGGCCCATATGTCGGCCCAAAAATATGTCGGCCCGACGAAAATATGTCAGCCTGACGAAAATATGTCGGCCTGAAAAAAAAAATTCGGGGGCACTGCCCCAGAACCCCCGCGTAGGGGGCTCCGCCCCCCTCTAACCCCACTGTGCGCCCGACGTAGGCACTCAGACACTGCTACTCATGCAAATAATATAACACATACATGAGGTGTATAGTTGATGATGCTCATACATATTGATGAGTCATTGTTGATGAGTAGTTGATGCATGATTGGTACATACTTAGTACATGGTTGGAGGAACTTGTTAGTAGTGTTGTTGACACATGGTTTATGGATGATGTAGCATACTTGTCTTGGTATATTATTAGAAGCACATATTGATCTTGGTGATGATTATGACTTGTTGTTTTATGCTTGGTTGATGCACATCTTTGAGAGCTGTCCCAGTGATAGATATTGGTGAGTAGATATGATTTAGTTGATAATATTGATGAGACAAGTTGTTGTGATAGATTGTTTGGAAAGGTTGTTGTGACAGGTTATTTGTACAATTTGGTGAATGGTTGATGCACGTGTTTATGGTACAATTTGATTACAAGTTGTTTGGTCCAGGTTGGTTCATGGTTGATGCACTTGTTTATGGTACATGTTGATTACAGTTTGAGGTACAGGTTGATGCATGGTTCAGGTTATTGGTACAGGTTGATTGGTAGAGGTTTACAATAGTATATCTCACAGTGATAGTGTGACAATGGTTCCATCATTCTATTTATACATCAGAGAAGTTGGATGGGGAAAGGACAAGTGGTTGTATCCATGTTTCGGTTGTATCCAGAGAACATAGGAGTTTGTAGCCTCCTTCTAGTTTTAGCCAAAGAATAGGAGAGTTGGAGCTTCCCTTAGGTTGTAGCTTGAGAAAATAGGGGGTTGGAGCCTCCTTCTAGTTGCAACTGTAAGACAAAGAAATTTGGTTCTTCCAATGAATGTAATTATTAAAGACATATAAGAGAAAACATTGCATGGTTTTATCCCACTTTGGGTTTCTACGTAAAAAAATGGGTGTACTGTGTATGTATATTTTCTCATTCTTTATTTACTTTGCAGCTATTGATTGATAATTCTACATTGATTTAACACTTTCATTTTATGGTTAAAAAGGATTAAATTAATCTATTAATGATTCACCCCCCCACTCCTTAGTAATCCAACAATTGGTATCACAACAAGTTCCTTCAGGAAATAGTTTAACCATTGGAAGAAGATTATGGATTATTAAGAGAATGTAGTACCATTGTTTAATGGACATAATGGTTTAAAGTATGAGTTATGGAGTGGAAGGATGAAAGTATTTTTACAGGCACAGGGGTATTATATTTTGCTATCATTCGTTACAGAATATGATAGCTCAAAAAGGGCAAAGATTGCAGCCAAGAAGGAATTGAAGAAGAATAACAAAATAGTGACGGATTTCATCTGGGAAGGATTACCTAATCCGGTAAGAGAAAAGGTTGGTAAATTTTCATCATCCAAAGAACTTTGGGATAAGTTACATGACATATATTCTTCACCCATCGCGTATTCGGAAAATGTCAAAGAAGATGTAGAAACAAATCAAGAAGAATCATGTTCACCATGTCAAACAGATTCAGAATATGAAGAGTACATAATCACCAGAGGTATGTTGTTTTTCTTTAATTGTGAAAAACACAGACATCTTGAAATAGAATGCCATGAAGGAAATGAGACAAAAAAACTAATTAAAAAGGAATAAAATTATGAAGTAGAATTGGTTCGTGCTTTAGATGAACTAAGAGAAGAAAACAAGTCACTCAAGAAAGAATTGATGAAACAAAAGGAAATTGTTCACAATTTTGAAGAAGCCCAACAGTTCATTGAGAACTTAAGAACTTAGTTAGAAGAAGCCAGAAAGATCGAAGCAAATCTTGAATATCAAAAGAAGTATTTGGAAGCCAAAATAACAACATAGAAGGAAGAAGTAGAAATGAGAGAAAAGATATTGACAGGTCATCTTAAGGAAAGAACTAACGATCTAAACCAACTTGAGGCAGATTTTGGTCAAGAAGAGAAAGGACTTGAAGAATAAATAATCACATTAAAAATTAAGCTTGAAGAAGAGAAAAGAAAAAAAGAAGTCATGAAGTATCAGATAATGAAGAAAGAAGAAGAGGTTGAGAAGCTTGAAGAAGAAGTTTTCACATTGAGAAGTAAAATCACCAAACTCAACAAGAATGTTGGAGAGACAGAAATATCCACATCAGTTATAGAGAATGAAGAAAAGCACTCTAGGTTGCTAGAAAAGAAGAATGAAGAAAATAGAAAGAGTTATGCAGAAGTACTCAAAGGAAGGAATCATGGTCAACCAGAATCTATATTGAAGATACATCTTCAAGAAGACCATCCATGTTTAGGCCACAAATAAGCTTCAATCATGATCATGATGAGTCAAGGAAGAAATTCAGAAGGACTACACCACAAACAAGATCATTCACTCCCAGGTATGCAAATTTATTTTATGGTCATTGATTTTATTGTACTAATTTTGGACATAAGGTTGCAGATTGCAGGGATTATAAAAGAAATGTTTAAGAAAGAATGGAATATGTGGCCCCACGTAATATTTAATGTTACATATATCATAACTATGGACACATAGCTAGTGATTGTAGAATCATGATTGATACTTCCATGAAAGAGAAAATTGATATCATATATAAGAAAGTATGGATAAGAAAACTTGAAGAATAGGTGAACAAATACCAGGTCGCAGAGATCACAAGATTGACAATAAAACGAGATGAAGAAAATTCTACAGAGAAATATGTCAGATATAAAAAAGGTTTGGAAAATAACTGAAAGAAAAGTAGGACAAGTTAATAAGGAACATGTTCAAGAGATTGTACTTTCAGGAATTGTAGTGAAATATGAATCCACAAAAAGAAAGAAAGAAGTCAGAATCAGAGAGATGATGAATCTACCAATGAAGATGATGATGAATACACATCAAAACATGAATGGTTTTGATCCATCCTGCATAGAGACTCCTGGGTAATATGAATAATAAACAGGGGGAGTCTATGCGGTAGCTGAGACAGACCAGAGAACCATTCTTCGAGAACCTTGCATAATTTGACTAGAAAGATTCAGTGCATTCAGTTAACAAAAGTACAATATGATAGATTAATTAGTTGTAGTAGTACTTCATCATAGTACAATGACATATGAGTCAAAATTATGGACATTTGTGGAGTAGAGTATTGAACAGTATGGACATATATGGATGTGAAATCAACTTTTCTGAACAGGGAACTTGAAGAAGAAGTCTACATTGAAAAATTGGTTTCTAGAGAATGGTACTCTTGACTAGATAAATATCTATAGTAGGAAGGGTTCATAAAAGGAAGTGCAAACAACAACCTCTACATCAATAAATTTGCAAAGGATATGCAGAATGAATTTGAAATGTTATTACTTGGAGAACTATCCTTGTTTCTGGGTCTTCAGATATGTCAAAGAAACCAAGGAATTTTTATTTCTCAAACTAAGTATATCAGAGAAATGGTAAAGAGGTTCAGAATGGAAGATTGCAAACCAGTTACCACTCCTATGCAAACCAGTTGCAAGTTGAAAAAATATGATGATTCAAAGTCTACAAACCAGAGGAAATACAGGTCAATGATTGGTAGCTTACTATATGTGATAGCATCCAAACCAGATGTAATGCGGGCAGTTGGATAGGTGGCATGATTTCAAGCAACACCAAAGGAATCACATGTATTAACAGTGAAGAGGATTTTCAGATATCTCAAAGGAACATAAGATTTTGGATTATTGTATCCCAAAGGAAAGGATCTATTACTTATTTCCTACACATATGCAGACTGGGTAGGTTGCATTGATGAGCAATGAAGCACTAGTGGAGAATCATTCTACTTGGGTGAGTGTTTAGTATCTTCTCTAAGAAAGAAACAATCATTAGTATATTTATCTATAGTTGAAGCAGAGTATATTGCAACAACAAGATGTTGTACTCAGATTATATGGATGAAACAAGCTTTGACATATATACAGGTTGAGTATGATGAGCCCATTCCAATATATTGTGATAATACAAGTGCCATCAATATCTCAAAGAACCCAGTGATGCACTCCAAGACGAAGCACATCCCAATAAAGTATCAATTTCTACGGGAACAAGTTGCAGAGAAGAACATCAGAGTTGAATATGTGAGAACACAAGAACAAGTGGAAGACATATTTACAAAACCACTTCCAGGGGAAGCCTTTGAGTATCTTCGCCATAGAATAGGAGTAATTTCTACTCCAAAATGAATGCTTTTGAATTCTTATATTATATGTCTTATATTTACATGAGGAAGCACCACAAAGAGGAAAGTTCATGTTGGGAGATCAGTTTTAGGAAGAGTTTAGTCAGGGGGAGTATCCCCAAGGACATTTTAGTTAGGGGAGCAACCCCTGATGGAAATATATATTTTCCATTTATGACAAAGGGGGAGAGATTTATCAGATCCAGGAGAGAAATGCTTGAAGAGAGAGCACAAAGGCATGGTTCCAGGAGGAGCAATGGTCACAGGGGGAGCATGAGTGATATGACTTTAGTATTTCATCAGAGTGTTTCCATCAATGCCAAAGGGGGATATTGTTGATTATTTATGTTGTTTTTCATTGATGTCAACCCTTGAAGAAAGTCTGGTAGTGAATTCTGGTAGCACAAAGGTTTGGGTAATGGAACCAATTTTGTTTGATGTATGATGGTATGAGTTTTACTATATTTGAAGGTAATACTATTCTGGATGGATAATACATGTCATGCCATTTCTAGTGGTATGTGGAACGTCACATAACTCCTCACGATTAGAGAGTTATTTCCATGTGAATTTTGAGAACCCTCATGAGTCATCTTGAAGCCCCAAAAGGTCAAAGTAGTCAAAGTGGTTGCCAATAAGAAATTATTTACATAATAAAGTGAAGTGATGAGTGTACTATAAGTCAAAGTGGATACAAAATAAATTATTTAGATAATAAAGTTAATGGAGAAATTACCAAGTGGTTAGAAGTGGGTTAGCCCTAAAATAAAGAAAGTGGTTTAATAGATTTTAGAAGGTAAATAATAAAGTGAAGAGATGGGTGTACTATAAGTCAAAGTGGATACAAAATAAATTATTTAAATAATAAATTTAATGGGAAAATTACTAACTGGACAAGTGGTTAGAAGTGGGTTAACCCTAAAATGAGGAAAGTTGGTTAATATGGTTAAAAGGTAATCCCTTCAGGAAGCTACATGAAAGTATAAATAAGAGGAAAGACTCTCTAATTTTAATCACACTTGAGAATATTGAATATCTACAAGTGAATGAGGTAACCAAAGGATATCCAACCCAAATTTCAGAGGTAAAGTGAAGTAAAGAAGGTTAGAATTCAAGGTAGGATAAATTCTTTTGATGATCCTTTCTAAGGTATGTTATTTACAGGTCATCTCACCATTTTCACAATAAATTTTTTTCTAGAATGACTCGGACCATGAAATTGGGAGGCCATTTAGGAAACATATCCAAGTATCTGTGATCAAGTTTTTGTCTTGTGGGTCGTTGTATTTTTGGAGTTAGACTCCGTGGAAAATAGGGTTTGTGGCTAGTCATGAAACTAGTCTAAAACAAGTGTTTCACGTAAAAAGGTCATAACTTATTCATAACAGATCCAAATTTAGTAAGACCAAATTCATTGGTTATATTTTAGTTTTTAGTATTTTTTGTACCATTTTCAGATCCATACAACAAATATTCCATGTGAGGCATGCTCTACACAATCTCTCTCTAGAATAAGCCAGAATTCAACAAGGTGTGCCATTTTTTCTATAACTCCTTTTCTGAGAGGTTCTAAGTAGTGAAATCTGGAGGAATTGCACAAAATACACTGAAGAAAATTGTGTACCATTTTTATATCTTTATTCATCATAGGTACATAGTTATGATTATTTCAATTTAGGTTTGTTGACTGATACAAAATTAGTCATATGAGACTAAAGTAAATTTTGATGAAAATGCTAGTCTCTTGTTGTTAAAGTGAGGGAAGGTTTGTAGGTATGTGATCATATACACTAGGTCATTTACAGAGTTACAAATCGGATTTGGATGATGAAATTGATGAGGGATATTTTTTGAGTTACATGTTGGGTACATGGTTGAGATAAGTAGTTGATGAGTTGGCACATACATAAGGTGTATAGTTGATGATGTTGGTACATATTCATGAGTCATAGTTGATGAATAGTTGATGCATGATTGGTACATAATTGGTACATGGTTGGAGGCACTTGTTAGCAATATTGTTGACACATGGTTTATGGATGATGTAGCATACTTGTCTTGGTATATTATTAGAAGAACATATTGATCTTGGTGATGATTATGACTTGTTGTGTTATGCTTGGTTGATGCACATCTTTGCGAGTTGTCTTGGTGATAGATCTTGGTGAGTAGATCTGATTTGGTTGATAAGATTGATGAGACATGTTGTTTTGATAGGTTGTTTGGGTAGGTTGTTGCAACAGGTTATTTGTACAGGATGGTGCATGGTTGTTGCACTTTTTTATGGTATAGGTTGATTATAGGTTATTTGGTATAGGTTGTTGCATGGTTGATGTGCTTGTTTATGGTACATTTTGATTACAAGTTGTTTGGTACAGGTTGGTGCATGGTCGATGCAATTGTTTATCGTACAAGTTGATTATAGTTTGATGTACAATTTAATGCATGGTTGATGCATGGTTCAAGTTATTGGTACATGTTGTTTGGTGCAGGTTGATTGGTACAGGTTTACAAGATTATATCTCATAGTGATAGTGTGAGAATGGTTCCATCATTATACTTATATGTCAAGGCAGTTGGAAGGGAAAGGACAGGTGGTTGTAGTCACCTTCCAGTTATAGCCAAACAACATAGGGGTTTGTAGTCTCCTTCTGGTTGTAGCCAGAGAAGAGGGGAGTTAGAGATTCGCTCAGGTTATAGCCTGAGAAACTAGAGGGTTGGAGCTTCCTTTCAATTGCGGCTGGAAAACAAAGGAAGTTGGTGCTTCCAATGAATATAATTCTTAAATACATATAAGAAAAAACATTCCCTGGTTTTCTCCCACTTTGGGTTTCCACATAAAAACATTGGTGTAATGTGTATGTGTATTTGTTCATTGTTTAATTACTCTCCAACTATTGGATGATAATTCTACATTGATTTAACACTTGCATTTTATGGCTAAAAATGATTAAACTTCTCTATTTTTGATTCACACCCCCACCCCCCCCCACTCTCAGTAATCCAATAGTCTTGGCTAAGCTATTTGGGAATCATGGAAGACATGGTTTTGAAGAATAAGGATACTATTAAAAATATCATTAAATCAAAATTTAAGGAGAAAAATGTGGTGTGATAAAGAGTTAGAGGAAAAAATAAAATTAAGGTTTATAAGGATGTAATCCTCTCTAATCTAGAAGATAAAAATTATCTCTTTGTTTTGACAAGTGTAAATAAAAAAATAATCTTGGCTAAGATAAGAGAAAATTCTCACGAGCTCCATAGTGAAACTGAGAATTGGTCAATTCCTAAAACACCATGGGATGAACGAGTGTGTCACCTTTGTGACACTAAAAAGGTTGAAGATGGAAAACACTTTCTCTTAGATTGTCCAACCTATACCCAGATTAGATCTTAATTTCAAAATATTTGTCACACTACCAACCTTTTAACTCAACAAAACTATGGTGACCTTGGAAAACTTCTCTTAATGTTTTTCGAGCACAAAATCAAAATTCTAAAGAATTGCAAGTAATCCCTTACCCTCTTAAGGTCTGATAAACCAATTCAGTCTCAATGGAAATTAATCAGCATCATCATCATATTAAAAGAGAATGAGTGTTGATTAACATGTATGCTTTTAGCATGAACTTACATATAATTAGACCCGTAGATCTCTTCTTCAATAGATCATACTTATGTTTACCAAGCTCCAATAAAACATTAAGTCTACTTAGAGTGCAGTCTTGAATTTGAGAGTGTTATTTCAATTGTAAATTGTTAAAGTTATACTTTTAATTTTTTTTTATTAAAGTAGGTTTTTTAAAAAATCTAGGTTTTTAAAAAAAAATTATTTAATTAAATTTTGATTAAAATTTTAATTTTTTATTATTTTAATTGTTAAAGTTATAATTTAATTTTTTATTAAAGTAATTTTTTAAAATATTGTTTCACTAAATTTTGATTTATTATTATTTTAAGAAAATAATTTTAAAAAATATTCAAAATATCAATTTTGATAAGATTTTTAATCAACGCAAACTATGCTATTGATTTTTTAAATTAATAGAGTACACAAACTTTTAATATTTGACAGTTGTTATAACATTAAATAAATGACTAAAACAAAATGTTTAAAATCGTAATGTTATTAGTCCCTGTTGAAGTCATAGAGGGACTATCACGATCGATAATTCCCTGATTTCATATTAGTTTGTCCTTTGACCACAAAGATTTGCAAAATATCTATTGTTGGAACTAGGAAACTAAAATCATTGATTTTTATATAATAAAAAATACCATATATGTCATGATCTGATTGGATGACATATTGGAGGTCTTATTGTCGACTTTGCTATTCCCAATGTTTTATATGTTATCATATCCAAAGTTTTTTATCATATACGATCTTTTTGAATCAAATATTTTCTTATGCATTGATCGAAGGTGGATTAATGCTAGCATTAGTTTGAATGTTTGTCTTAGCATTTTTTTCTAGATAAATTTATCCTAAGTTTTGTTAATTATAAATATTTTTATGTTTGTTGTACTATTGTTATTATTATTTTTTTATGTTTTTATTATTATTAAGTACTTAATGTACATAAAGAGGCCTGCTACATGCATTCTTTCTTAATTTTTTACATAATGCGAGGCCCTTGGATAGTTGACAGCCTTAAATGTTTACCTAACAGGCCTCACAGCCTTAAATGTTTACTTAGCAGGCATGTTACAATACATTTTCCTCCAATTTTTTGATACAATCTTGTTTGTCGTGAATTTGGGCAGTTAGACCTGTTCTTGCAATTTGCAAGGTTGAGATCCTATGCCCTTGTTTTCTTCAACTTTGCAAGCCTATTACAATACATTTTCTTCTGATTTTTCGATACAATCTTGTCTGTAGTGAATTTGGGCAGTTAGACATGTTCTTGTAGTTTGCAGGGTTGAGATCTTATTCCTTTGTTTTCTTCAACTTTGCAAGGTTGGTTTCCTGCATCCGCAGTTGGACCTATTGTTCTATGTCACGAGATGAAACAACTATCATCCCACAAAAATGTGAAAATCTTGTTGTAGGTAGACCTTGGGATTTTATCTTCTTCATATGATTTGAAAACTATAGTTTCATAGGAAAATTGGGCGCTAATGGAATGTATATTTCTGGTAAGTCCAATGTCTCCAACATTGATACCTTTAACACGACATATCATGCCTTTAAGACATTATATGTACATCAAAGTGTGGCATGAATGTGTGTGAGCATGGTGAAATGATTTACTTCTATTTTTAAAAGTAAGCAGGTTATATAAATGTAATAGTATTTAAAGAAGTATTGTAAATGCCCTACCTTGGTTTTTATGAGGGTACATTTTTTAATCAAGTTTACTTTAACTAAAATTTAGAAAATTATTGACTGAAATTACTGTAATTGCATATTTGAATTGTTGGGTTTGTATAATCTTGGTGTGAAATATTTTTTTCAAGGTGTATAGTCTTAGTGTCTCATAAATTTAGAAATTTTCCATGGTGCATAATCTTAGTGTTTCAAAAATTTAAAAGTTTTTTAGGTTTTGTTTCAGAAATTATTTCATAAATTCAAAAATTTGTCCAAGCTGTATAATCTTGGTGTCTCGAAAATCTATAAATTTTTCATGGTATATAAACTTATTGTTTCCACGTATAATTTTGGTGCCTCATAAATTTAGAAATTTTTCATGGTGTATAATCTTAGTGTTTCAAAATTTTAAAACTTTTAGGTGTTGGTGTTTCAAAAATTATTTCAAAAAATTTAAAAGTGTTTTAGGTGTTGTTTCAAAAATTACTTCATAATTTCAGAATTGTTTTCAAGGTGTAATCTTGGTGTCTCAAAAATTTAGAAATGTTTCATGGTGTATAAACTTAGTGTTTCTGTGTATAATCTTGGTGCCTCAAATGTTTAGAAATTTTTCATGGTGTATATTCTTAATGTTGCAAAAATTTAAAAGTTTCATTTAGACATTCTATGAAAGAAAAATCAAAATTCCAAATTTACATTTTAAAACATTAAAAATAATATTGAATAAAATTTAATAATTGTTTATACTATTCTTTAAGTAAAAATTGTTATGACAATATTTAAATTACTATAAATATTCATAAAATGTTATAATATTCTAGACTAATTTACTTCAGTTTTTTAAAGTAAGCATGTTATATAAATGTAATAGTATTTAAAGAAGTATTGTAAATGCCCTACCTTGTTTTTTTTTATCAGAGAACATTTTTTAATCAAGTTTACTGCAACTAAAATTTAGGAAATTACTGATTGAAATTACTGTAATTGCATATTTGAGTTGTTGGGTCTATATAATCTTGGTGCCTCAGAAATTTAGAATTTTTGCATGGTGTATAATCTTAGTGTTTCAAAAATTTAAAATTTTTTTAGGTGTTGTTTCAGAAATTATTTCATAAATACAGAAATTTTTTCAAGGTGTATAATCTTGGTGTCTCAAAAATTTAGAAAATTTTCATGGTGTATAATCGTAGTGTTTTCGTGTATAAATTATTATAAATCTTGGTAAAATGTTATAATATTCTCGACTGGTTTACTTCCATTTTTAAAAGTAAGCACGTTATATAAATGTAATAGTATTTAAAGAAGTATTGTAAATGCCCTACCGATTTTTATCAGGGAAGTTTTTTTAATCAAGTTCACTTCAACTGAAATTTAGTAATGACTGAAATTAGTGTAATTGCATATTTGAGTTGTTGGGTCTATATAATCTTGGTGTGAAATAAATAATTTTTTCAAGGTGTATAATCTTGGTGCCTCAGAAATTTAGAAATTTTGCATGGTGTATAATCTTAGTTTTTCAAAAATTTAAAAGTTTCTTAGGCGTTGTTTAAGAAATTATTTCATAAATTCAGAAATTTTTCCAAGGTGTATAATTTGGTGTCTCGGAAATTTAGAAATTTTTCATGGTGCATAAACTTAATGTTTGCATGTATAATCTTGGTGCTTCATAAATTTAGAAAATTTTCATGGTGTATAATCTTAGTGTTTCAAAAATTTTAAAGTTTTAGGTGTTGGTGTTTCAAAAATTATTTCCAAAATTTTAAAAAAAAATTAGGTGTTGTTTCAGAAAAATATTTCATAAATTCAAAAAAAAATTCAAGGTGTAATATATTGGTGTCTCAGAAATTTAGAAATTTTTCATGCTGTATAAACTTAGTGTTTCCGTGTATAATCTTGGTGCCTCAGAAATTTAGAAAATTTTCATGGTGTATATTCTTAATGTTTCAAAATTTTAAAAGCTTCACTTATAAATTTTATCAAAACAAAATCAAAATTTCAAAATTCCAAATTTTCATTTAAAAACATTAAAAATAATATTGAATAAAATTTAAATAATTGTTTATACTATTTTTTAAGTAAAAAGTGCTATAACATTATATAAATTACTATAAATCTTGGTAAAATGTTATAATATTCTATAAATTACTAAATCTCAACCTGGGAGTCTGCCAACCCACGCATCATGTCACATCTATTTTATTCTACTATATTTTTATACATGCATTTCATTTCCTTTGGTGCAATAACTTAATATACATGGTTTTATGTGTTTTTATCATCTTATAAAGCTAGGGATGAAACTTATCTATTACAAATGTGAATACACTAACCCTTCTTTTATGTCTTCTATACTTAACCAATTTCCCGTTTCTCTTTTCCCTATACTATCTTTCTCATTACTTAGTTGTTTTTCCAAAAGTTGTGAACCCAGGTATAGTGAAGCTTGTGAGTTCCAGTGGTCCAAGATTGAATTGCAAATGATAGAAGTGATGTCTGCAAAATGTGTATCACAGAATTGTTGGGCGCAAAATGTATATGACAGAAGTGTTGGGTGCAAGATGTATATCACGGTACATGCGGGACATGAAAAATAAAAAATAAAAATAAATATGAATAATTAATTGAATAAAATTTAGCAAAACATTATGACATATTAATAATGAATACGATATTTAATATTAATATTATAGGATAGATATCATTAGTTTTACTTTATAATTTATTAATTAATATTAATATAAAATAGTATATACAAGTTGTTGGCCCATGAAATTGCTTGTTTTATACCACCTTTTTCTATCCTTATTTACCTCCATTTCTATATTCCTTAAGCTATTGTGTGTAACCATAAGGGTAAGAATGCACCTCTATTATGTCATCATGTGTATTAGTTCAAAAACGTTAGAGATTGGTTGGGGGTTTACCAAAGCAAATCACTAACCTCTAAAATCTCGCAGGAATAGAGAAAACACAGTCTGGCAAGATGATGGGGTCAAGGATGCACTACAGTCTATGGGTTGAAGATGCAAAAGAGGAATTGTTCCATGGTCCAACATTAGGTTCTGTTAATCGGTTCAGCCTTTGTCTATTTTTAGGAAGAGTTGTTACCCTAATCTTGGGATGCTCTGTGCTCCACGAATTGTATAACAGGTCGAACAAAGATAGAGAAGGATTAGCTAGTCAGTCAGTCATCTAGCTAAGAGTTATCCTATATCAATACTGCAACCTATGTAATCATGTTTTATTTAATGAAAATCAAGTTTCTTCTGAGTTTCTGAGTTTTTGTGGCAGTTAGTTCACTGCAGCCCTGATCGAGGAGTTGGGTCCGCTCTTCTGGTCAGGAGTTGTCGGCCTATGATACAGTTTTGTTATGGTTTTGTGAGGAATTTGTTAGATATGTCTGTTTTTCTTCATTTACAACTCTCCTGTTTCATTTCAATGTTACAGTTATTTATATTTCAACACTAACAATCTAGTTTATGTTCTTTATTTTACTGCAATGATTTTTTGCTTGCATGATCGATATTGAAAGAAATACAGTCTGTACATACAATGCACGGTAGCCCGTAAAACATTCAGACCCCTGGGTTGACAAAATAAATGTATTAGGTGGTAAATCTAGACGATATACCAGACACCAACATTTTGGCACCATTGCCAAGGAGGCTGCCAAAGAAAAAAACTTCAATCCATATTGATCATAGGATCAATCCCTCGTCCTAGGGGGGGATGTCTTAATTTTCCTGCTCTAAGTCTTGGGAATTTAAGTTGTTTTCATTTTTCTGTTCTTAGGGTTTCTTTTTTTTTTCTTTTTTCTTTCTAATTTCTATTTTAGGGGCCACTCTCTCATCTTGAGGAGGAAAATTTATACCCTTCCTCAAGTCCTTGGAAATTAAATATAACCCTTCGATAATTAAATTCTTTCCTTTACACCATTTTTATGAGTGAACAGGGCAGAGGAAGAAACCAGAGGGGAGGAAGACCTCCAAGAGGAAGGAGAAAAGATCAGGTCAGAGAAAATTTCATTGAGGAAATAATTGCAAAAGATGAATCAGACTAGCCACCTCGGCCCATATCAAGTACACCATCTCAAATCATTGGTAGGGGAGGATCTCGGCTTAGATCCAGGGGGAAATAAATAAATCAAACTAAACCCTCCTCAACAGCAGAGTCAGGATTCGAAGAAGAAGAGGTGGAAAGTAAGAAAATATGGGAGAAATACACCATGGGGCTAGAAGAAGAATTTGTTTGATCCCAGGATCAGGGAAGTGCTGCAAAACCGGGGGGGATATTTTGGGAATCTAATTCACCCCTAGGTTAGGGAAAATATGTTCAAACTGAATAATACTTTGGGGAATCCTCCCACCGGGACAACCTTGAGGAACACTTGCACAACGAGGGACAAGGGAGTACAGATAAACATACTCAAACCCCTAGTGGGAATTCTGCAAATACTCAAAGTAAGTACAAAATTATGGTTAACTCATCACTTGAATTTCCAATTGCGGATATCACAGGGGAGGCTCCCATGAATTCTATCCCCTTCTCTGCACTACCTAATTTTCATGGATGATATACTGAAAATCTAGACGCATTTCTATTCAAATTTGACATTGTCTGTCCTGGGTATGATTATATATTTGATGCTCAAAAGATAAAAATATTTCCTGCTACTTTAAAAGGAACAACCGTGAGATAGTTCATGGGCTTAGGTGGAAAAACTATCACTACCTGGGAAGAAATTAAAACCACCTTCCTTGACAAGTACCAATATTATTGCAAATCTCGAGATGTAAATGGGGAGATCTTTAAAATAGTGCATAAGGAGGATGAGAACATTGAGGATTTTTTGGAATGCTTTAATTATAGTCTGCAGAGATAAGGGCATAGTGATCTAAATAAGGATATCTTGAAAATAATATTTCTTCAAGTATTAAGGGAAGATTCCTTGGAACTATTGAATATGGTAGGAAAAGTGGACATATAAAAGTCAAACTTTGACAAAATCTGTGAATTATACATCCAATGTTCATGAGGAGCAAACAGACAGAGGCAAGGAACTCAAATTATCAAATCGTCTGACAATGGGGTCACAAAGATAGAACTTGGGAACCTGCTGGAGGATTTGAGGACCAACATTTTGAACACCCTAACCTCACAAATGGACCTTCTATAAGAAAAATAGAAGCAAATTGAGTCAGAAAAATCCATGGAAGTCTTTTGTCCTAGGTGCAGAAAGAAACTTTTGCAGCATGAATGCCCACTAAACACTATTTGCGCTATATGTGAGAAGAATCATGAGACTAGTGAATGTCCTTATTTTCTAGGATTAAAGGCGATATTTCAGGGGAAAAACGAAGAAAATGATCATATCTACTTTATGGTACCAAAGAAGCCATGGAATCCATGAACATAGAACATAAATCAAGGTATGCCTCAAGACTTCTCTCAGTATTTAATACTTCAAATTTTGGATCTCAAACTGTGCCTTTTTCACCATCATGACTACAAAATTATCAATACCAATATCCCACTTCTTGGCAAGGATGCCCCCCACAGAATAAATAAACTGCCCCATGGTCCCAGAACTGGCGTGGCCCTAATTAAATAATCCAGAATCAACTTCCTCAGACTAGGCCACCACAACAGTTCCAACAACAACAACAATTGCATCTACCCCCTAGTGTTTCTACTAATAACCCTCCTCTTCGGCCACAAATGCCTTTCCAATCCAAACCCAATCAAAATAATAAAGGAACTCAATAGGTTGAGACACTCAACCTCCTTTTTTATGGAATTTCCACCTTGGGATGTAATGAACTAAATCTTAGATCGGGTAGGGAAGTGAATGCCAAGAATTCACCGATAATTTATAATGAATTTCTAGAGTCAGAAATTGAGAAGAAATATAGGAAACTTAAAAATCCTGTGACCCAAAAATTTCCTCCTCAGAACCCTACCACTAAGGAAGATCACAATAATCCTCATCCTGAATTTGAATTCTTGGGGGAACTGCATAATTTCTTCCTTAGAATTCCATTACTCCAAGCAATGATATATGCATCAATTTATGAGAAAACTATTAGGGAACATTGTTCTAAGAAACCTGGAAGGAAGCCTAAGGATCCACTTACTATCCATGTCATGGGGAAATTGTCAGACATTATGTTAGGAAAGTCTATACCTGTTAAATATGGAGACCTAGGGAACCTTATTCTAACTATACAGATAAATGGGGTTAACATTGCAAATGTATTAGTAGATGTGGGAGATGAAATCAATGTTATAACTTCCCCAACTACATACATTCTTGTTCCGCATGATTTCAGACCCACACCTACCATTCTGGAATTGGCAGACTGGTCTATTGTTAAACCAATAGGAAAATTGGAAGACATAACCATTTTAGTAGATTCATGGCAGTACCCTGTTTATATCCTAGTTTTACAAATGCAATACCCATTTGGAGGGCATCCTTTGATCCTTGGGAGACCTTGTCTTGCAATATCATACACCTATATTGGTTGTCAGTCAAGAAATATGGTGATATCTAATGGAGGGGATACTAAGAACCTTATTCTGTACCCTCTTGCAGAACCAAGTTCATCAAAAGGAACTGGACTCACCCTATTAAGAAAATCCTCACCTATAAAAGGGATGGATATTGATGAAGAGATAATACCAATCCTTACCATTAGTGAGGCCCTCTATTTTAAGAATGAGACGGAGGATGATTCCATCAACACCTTCATCGATGACTTTGACTCTCTTCCCAATTCTACCTATTCATTTCTCAAATTAGTTATGAACTGTAATGATTAGCACACTCCTGAATATGAAACTGAGATCAAGACTATACCAGTTGCACCACACAGTAGTGTCCTCGTTGAAGTTGAACCAGGGAAGACATTGAATGTCAATCTTGATCTCTCACTGACACAATCTGAGTAATTACTTAAGATTCTTTGGGAACAGAAAGAGGCCTTCCTCTTGGAGTATATAGATATGAAATCAATCCCCGTTTATTTATGCACCCATCACATATAGATTCAAGAGGGATGTCAACCCATTAGACAACCATAGAGAACAATGAATCCTACTTTGAAACAAATTGTCAAAGATGCATTATAGAAATTATTAGATGTGGGATTCATCTACCCAATATCGGATAGTCAATGGGTATCCCCACTGGTCATTGTTACTAAAAAGAATGGAAAGTGGAGGATTTGTGTCGATTATCAGGAATTGAATAAAGCAACTCAAAAAGACCATTTTCCTCTTCCCTTTATTGACCAATTCCCTGACACATTAGCCGAGAAGAGGTTTTTCTCCTTCCTAGATGGGTTCGGTGGGTATAATCAGATCTAGATAGCTTTTGAAGACCAGGACAAGACCACTTTCACAAGCCCCTAGGGGACCTTTTCATATATATTTCTTCCATTCAACATTTGTAATGAACCTGCTACTTTCCAAAGGGAAATACTGGGGATATTCTCTGATTTATTCAATGAAAGTGTTGAAATATACATGGATGACTTCACTCCTTATGGGGATTCCTTCGAAGAAGCCTTGTAAAATATGGAGAAAGTACTTAAAATATGCAAGTAAATGCATGTTTCTCTTAGCACAAAAAAGTGTCACATGCTCATGGAAGAAGGGGTTGTGTTGGGACACTTACTTTCAACATCAGGGATCCGGGTTGATCCTGCCAAGGTAGAGGTAATACTACATTTTCCTACACTTAAGACACCAACAAAGGTACACAGTTTCATTGGTTATGTAGGATATTACAGATGTTTCATAGAAAAGTTTTTTAAAATAGCACACTCTCTTTTTTAGTTAATAACCAAAGATGCAGAATTCGTGTGGACAGATGAATGTGAGACCGTGTTTGGAAAAATTAAAGAACTGGTCTGTAAGTCTCTGGTACTTCAAGGACCAGATTAGAAGATTCCATTTCATATTTTAGCCGATGCTTCTCACATGGCAGTGGGATCTGTTTTGGGACAGCAGGAGGAAAATAAACCATACGCAATATACTACATGAGCAAGAACTTGACTCTAGCTAAAATAAATTATACGATAACAAAAAATGAATTCTTAGCAGTCATTTATGTTGTTAATAAATTATGACACTATATTAAAGGTTATCCCACTTTTGTGCACATGGATCATGCAGCCATCAGGTATCTCATGAAAAAACCTGCAACCCTAAGTTAGATCACGAGATGGTTATTATTACTGGAAGAATTTGATATCACCATCATGGATTTCCCTAGGAAGGGTAATGTAGTTGCAGATTTATTTTCTAGATTAGAAAATGATACACAAGGGGAACCTGTAGAAGATAGTTTTCTAGAAGAAAACCTTTTTTTAATTTCTACTCATGTTCCATGGTATGCAGATATTTCTAACTATCTTGCTACAGGAAAGGTGCCTCAACATTTTCCTTACAGGGAACAACAAAATATCATCCATCACAGTGCCCATTACACATGGATTCTGAGATTCCTATTTTACACTGGGCCTGACCAACAAATCCGACACTGCATAGGAGGAGCACAATTCACATCACATATGATAGCAGGGTTAATGAAGAAATATGGGATCAAGCACAGGATAACAACTCCATATCATCCCTAGGAAAATGGTCAAGTCAAGAGCATAGATAAGGTAATGGAAAATATCCTCACAAAACCTATAGCAAGTCATCGTCAATATTGGGAAAAAAAGCTACCTGAAGCATTGTGGGCATACAGGACAACTTGGCGTAATACAACGAGATTTTCTCCATATGAGTTTGTCTATAGAAAATATCCTTTCTTTCCCATAGAGTTCAAAATTAAAACACTTAGAACAGTCTTGGAAGTAGGTTTGGATATTTTAGAAGCCAAAAAACATCGTCTGGAGCAACTAAATGAGCTAGAGGAAATTCGATTAGTGGTTGTCCAGAATACTGCAACAATCCAGGACCAACATGCTAGATGGAATGACAAGTTTATCAAGAAGAAGAAATTTCAAAAAGGGGATTGGGAATTACTCTATGATTCTCGATTCAAGGATTTCAAGGGAAAAATCTACTCAAGGTGGATGGGGCCATATCAAGTTGACAAGGTATTTGACAATGGGACTGTTGGACTAGTAACAATAGACGAGGCACGTACTCTCCTGATCGCAAATGGACACCACCTCAGAATATATCATAAACCTTATTCTAAAGCCTCCTTTATCAAATGAATTTCTGATCAAACTGATTTGGAAATCATTAGTGCAGAGGATCCTCCCTCTGCCCCATTCTAAAAAAAAAAAAAACACACTAAAAAAAAATTAACACTAAAAAAAAAAAAAAAAAATTAATAAATTTGTGTTGCAGGTATCTTTCTGGACAGTTGAAATCGGCGAAGGCATATCTGGAATTTAAAAAATTTACACAGCTTCTACAGTGCCACTACTTTGATCTGCTCCTACTCTGATTACTGCTACTTTGAGCTATCGCTACTCCAGTCGTTGCTAATCTGGATGTCGTTATTTCAAAAAATGCTAATGTTTCTGATGTCGTTACTTCGAGCTTCTGCTACTCCTGTTGCCCCTACTCCATTCATTGCTACTCCGTATGTCGTTATTCAAAAAAATGGCATTGTGTTTGATGTCATTACTCAGAGCTGTTTCTACTCTGGTTGTCTCTACTTTGAGTTGTCTCTACTCTAGTGGTTGCTACTTTGGATGTCATTATTTAAAAAAATGTCGATGTGTCCAATACCTTTACTCTGAGTTGTTGCTACTTTGGTTGTCGCTACTCTGGGTGTCGTTACATCAAAATCGTTGATGTAAAAGCTATTGCTACTCTTTGGTTGTCACTACTTTAGTCGACACTACTCTTTGGTTCCCACTACTCCTACCACTACTACTGTGGTTGCAGTTACTCATCTACACTTCCACCAACATGGATACCAATATTTTAGCTACCACCACTTATGATGTCGTCGCTCGATTCGACGCTGTCATATTCCGCGATTGCAGACAACGCTATTCCTTCAATGATAATTCTCCATAACAAGTGAGTCGCCAGGTACATCCTCAACCAACTTTAATGGATTTGGGTAATATTACACATGGCATAGGAGTTCATGCCCAAGGACGGTATTAACTTTAAGTTTTGGGGAGATTTTATGTCTTTTACCAAAGAGTCATCATTACCCTCTTTAATCACACGATTTCACAATCATTACTTAGATTTTTCTGACGTTGTTGTATGCATCGGGATTGGAAACACCCACCAAACCATTAATCATCCTCCAAGCTATTAAATTCACTATCATATTTTCGTCGTTACTTACCTGCCACATCATTTAATTTGTTAGAAAAATCCATGACTCTTTCCACAACACAGTTTCCGCAAAACTGTTTTACCTGCCATTTCTCGTGAACTGGTCGTCGGTACTCCTCGAGTAGGCATAGTCGATGGAACAGAATGGGTGGTGGAGTAGTAAGTTATGAGCTAGTAAATACTACATAGGTCCATCAAAATATGGAAGTTTGGCAAATTTTCTAGAATGCAGGTTGGGATGTGTATTTCGAGAAGTTACAGGGATTTGATGCAGACATTACAGTAGAATTCACCCAAAATTTGGACGGCCACTCCTCCACAGTCTGCTGATTAAAAATCAGAGTCATAGAGGAAACCATTGCAACAACTAGTGGGTTTCCAATATCCGGTCAGCGATGGTTTGTCCAAAAAACACCACTCCCAAAATTTCCAGAGTTGTTTTTGTGTGAAGTCTAACAAGTAAATCCGAAAGGGAAAGGATACAGATGGACTTCTTTGCCTCCCCTATGGGATGATATATCATTTTTCTTCATAAGGTATGTGTCATGTGAAGGTCGCCCCTCTACCATTTACAAATATCATCTCAAATTTCTCACATCTATGCATTTCCAACAATGCATAAACATGCCCTATTTTCTGTGGAATAATGTTCAGTGGAAGGAACGAGTAGCTCAATGCTCGCTCCAACCACTCAAAACTCTCACAAATCATGGCCTTGTTAAGCTACTAGGCATGCATGCACTAGATCAAACCCTTATGATTTGGCCACAGTTCATAAGACTCTCGGAAGAGGAATTGGCAGAACTTATCCTAGAAGTAGCAGAAACCCTAGCAGAGAGAGATGGGATGAGAAGGTTGGCAAAGGATGCCAAAACTATTGAAGAAGGGTAGAGAACAGGTGCTGATACATAGGAATCAGCCTCAGACAAAGATGACAAACAAGGAAACCATCAGTGGAAGTTAGAGAAGTTAGGGGAATGAGGCAGGTCATTAACCTGGATTCAGAAGAAGAGGAAGCAGAGGGTTATATTCCTCCAAACCCTTTTCATGAACAAGAAAGAGACGCTGCTACTCCCTCAAAAGATGAACAAGAAAGAGATGTTGCTACTCCCTCAACAGATTAACAAGAAAGGGATGCTACTACTCCCTTAGTAGATGAACAAGAAAGAGATGTTTCTACTCCCTCAACAGATGAACAATAAAGAGATGTTGTTATTCTGCCCGCAGATGATCATGATATGGATTTTGATACCCCTTCGTCTGATGAGAATGAGAGGAATGCTACTACTCCTCCAATCTATGAACAAGAGGTAACTGACGTTGTCACACAAGAACTAGCGTCGGGACTTTATGAATTTCCTATCTGTGAATATGGTGTAGCTACTCATCCCATTGGTGAGT
Organism: Picea glauca; assembly: GCA_000966675.3. Classification (NCBI taxonomy): domain Eukaryota; kingdom Viridiplantae; phylum Streptophyta; class Pinopsida; order Pinales; family Pinaceae; genus Picea; species Picea glauca. The sequence continues at coordinate 148,491 of JZKD02S0688926.1, forward strand.
AGGTAATGAAATACATTGTAACACAAGAACCTGCGTCAGAACAAGATGTTCCTGAAAACCCTATTTTCAAGACACAACAACTACTCCTCCAATTTGTGAACAAGAAATGACTGACGTTGTTACACAAGAACCAACGTGAGAGCATGTTGCTCCCGAAAACAATGAACCTGAGTTGGGTGCTACTATTCTAGGATAAGTGTGAGTTAAACAAGAGTTGAGCATAGAGGCTGCAGGCAATGAAGCTCAGAATGCAGTTCCTCCTAGGGGATGGACTGAAGGAATTCCATTCAAACAAGAATTTGTTGATTTTTTGCAAGGAGAAGAACCCCTATTCAAGCCCATTATAGGAGATCCTTTAGAGAAAGTCTACAATTAAGGATTGAGAATGTCAATATAAATAAGCAGGTGCTCCACCTGAAGAAATGAGCGTGAAGATAAAAAATAATTGCGAAGGAAGAAGTGAGGAGAAATGTCAAGAAGACTATTTCTGCAGCTATCCAAACTGTTGATACTCCCACAATATCGACAACTACTCAAACTGTCGTTACTCCCAGAGTAATAATAGCTACTCAAACTGAGTTGGTGTTGCATACAATAGCTACTCAGACCGAGCCTATATTTCACACCTCTATAGTACCAAGAACCACTCAGAATGAGCCTATTTTGAACACTTCCATAGTAAAAACATCTACTCAAGATGAGCCAATGACATATACAACTGAATCTCAGGTAGTTTTATTGAAATCTGAGATATATAAGTGGAAGAAAATTGTAGATCAGTTTCAGACAGGAGTTGTCCCTTCTTCAGTTCACCTAAGGACATTGAAAGACATAAGGGAGCAAGATGCTAGAGTCATTGGGGACTATGAGGAAAAGTTGGAAGAATATAAGAACAAGGGTGAGAAATAGAAGGAAAATATTACAGAGATGGAGGCATAGATACAGAGGTTAAGATATGAAAAAAAAAAGATGTATGATATCACCCAACAGGTAGTAACATGTTGCTCCCCTTCTCTCATCTATGCATTGTTCCTTCATGAACAATATTTATTTTTCTTTCTGGAATGTATTTACTAGGAGATGGTTTATAATATTAAATACCCCATACAGTTTCTTAGGATGTTGAGAATTCATGACATCCTCACACAACATATCATGTGTGAACTGTACATGCACAACTACCTGCTAAGAGATGATAAAAAATTCAATCCATTTCCTTATGTGGCAGATTTCCAATTGAGGGCCTTCCTTTGCTACACCATTAACCAGGTGAAGTGGAAGAAGGAAATTTATTATTTCAAGGAAAATCAGGTACACAAACCCCTTCAGGTTAGAATGGATAAATTTCAAGTTACATAGATCATTAGCAAACATAACTATTTCAGATGGATTCCCAATTGGTTACAGAATATGGAAACTACACAACAATGGTGTGTTGAGCTTTGCATAAAACAGTTGACCCATTGCAAGGAAGAGGCTCTTGAAAACTGTGACCAGAGATGGGCCTTATCACCACCTACTATCATGGAACGAGAATCATTTGGGGCTCCCAATTTTCATAGAGCCATATAAAGAATATCCAGGTATATATCATGTATGAGGTTTTGTGGGGTTTGAGATTTTCATTCCCCATCATCTGGATGCCACTTGATCAATATCAAAGTGATTACAAGGTCTAGGGAGAATGGTGGAATGATATAATATTGACTGGGGGATATACGTTTCCAGGGATAGATATGGATGAGGGATAGGACATATCATAACTTCATGCCCAACATCAAGGTTCCAACCCAGATATGAAAAAGTGATGATATGCATGATGACGTGCACATGACTAAAGTTTGGGGGAGATGTTGGCCCATGAAATTGCTTATTTTATACCACCTTTTTCTATCCTTATTTACCTCCAGTTATATATTCCTTGAGATATTATGTGTAACCACAAGGCTAAGAATGCACCTCTATTATTTGATTGTGTGTATTAGTTCAAAAACATTAGAGATTGGTTGGGAGTTTACCAAAGTGAATCACTAACCTCTGAAGTCTCGCAGGAACAGAGAAAATGCAGTCTAGCAAGATGATGCGGTCAAGGATATAGTGCAGTCTGCGTGTTGAAGATGCAAAAGAGGACTTGTTCAATGGTCCAACATTAGGTTATCTTAATCGGTTCAACCTTTGAGTATTTTTAGGAAGAGTTGTTACCCTAATATTGGGATGCTCTGTGCTCCACAAATTGTATAACAGGTTGAACAAATATAGAGAAGGATTAGCCAGCCATTCAATCAGCTAGCTAAGAGTTATATTGTATCAAGAATGCAACCTATGTAATCCTGTTTTGTTTAATGAAAATCGTGTTTCTTCTGAGTTTCTGAGTTTTCGTGGTAGTTAGTTCACTGCTGCCCTGATCGAGGAGTTGGGTCCACTCTTCTAGTTAGGTGCATTCAGACTATGATATAGTTTTGTTGTGGTTTTGTGTGGAATCTGTTAGATCTGTGTGTTTTTCTTCATTTACAGTTTTCCTGCTTCATTTGAATGTTACAATTATTTATGTTTCAGCACCAACAATCTAGTTTTTGTTCTTTATTTTACTGCAATGATTGTTTACTTGCATGATCAATATTGAAAGAAGAAGAGTCTGGACATATAGTGCACCATAGTCTGTAAAACATTCAGACCCTTTGGTTGACAAATTAAATGTATTAGGTGGTAAATATAGATGATATACCAGACACCAACACAAGTATATATTGATTTTAACTCTAGAGTCAAGAAGGATCAATTTCTAGGTACAAACATTTATTATCATGAAAAAAATCAAAATTCCAAAATTCCAAATTTACATTTAAAAATTTTAAAAATAATATTGAATAAAATTTAAATAATTGTTTATACTATTATTTAAGTAAAAAACGTTATAGCATTATATAAGTTACTATAAATCTTGGTACAATGTCATAATATTCTATAAATTACTAAATCTCATGTTGCGGTGCGTCGGACTAGTGATACATAAACATGACTATAAATATGAACCCACTCACCGTGTCACATCTAAGTTATTCTACTGTATTTTTATACATGCATTTCATTTCCTTTGGTGCAATATCTTAATATATATAGTTTTATGTGTATTTATCTTTTCTGTCTTCTATATGTAACCAATTTCTCATTTCTCTTTTCCCTGTACTTTATATTTCTCGTTACTTAGCTGTTTTTCTGAAAGTTGTGAACCTGAGTATAGTGAAGCTTGTGAGTTCCAGTGGCTCGGGGTTGAATTGTGAATGATGGAAGTGATGTTTGCAAAATGTGTATCAAGGAATTGTTGGGTGCAAAATGTATATGACGAAAGCGATGGGTGCAAGATGTATATCATGGAACAAGCGGTACATAAAAAATGAAAAATAGAAATAAATATGAATAATTAATTGAATAAAATTTAACAAAACATTATCACATATTAATAATGAATACGATATTTAATATTAATATTCTAGGATAGATATCATTAATTTTACTTTATAGTTTATTTATTAATATTAATATAAAATAGTATATACAATTATATATCCATTTTAACTTTAGAGTAAAAAAGGATCAATTTCTAGGTACAAACCTTTATTATCATAAACAAAATCAAAATTCCCAAATTCCAAATTTACAATTAAAAACATTAAAAATCATATTGAATAAAATTTAAATAATTGTTTATACTATTCTTTAAGTAAAAAGTGTTATAGCATTATAAAAATTACTATAAATCTTGGTAGAATGTTATAATATTCTATAAATTACTAAATCTTGTTACGGTCATTCGGACTGATACACAAGCATAACTATAAATGTGAGCCAGCAAGTCCCAACCCGCTCACCATGTCACATCTATTTTATTCTACTATATTTTTCTTCGTTCGGTGCAAGATGTCTATCACTAAACAGGACATTAAAAATGAAAAATGAAAATAAAATGAATAATTGATTGAATAAAATTTAACAAAACATTATCACACATTAATAATTGATACGATATACAATATTAATATTATAGGATATATATCATTAATTTTACTTTATATTTACTTATTAATATTAATATAAAATAGTATATAGAAGTATTTATATCCATTTTAACTCTATAGTTAAGAAGGATCAATTTCTAGGAACAAACCTTTATTATCATAAACAAAATCAAAATTTCAAAATTCCAAATTTACATTAAAAATAATATTAAATAAAATTTAAATAATTGTTTATACTATTCTTTAAATAAAAAAGCATTATAGCATTATATAAATTACTATAAATCTTGGTACAGTGTTATAATATTCTATAAATTACTAAATCTCATGTTGCGGTAGGTCGGACTAGTGATACATAAGCATGACTATAAATATGAACCTGCTAGTCTGCCAACCCAAGCACCATGTCAAATCTGTTTTATTCTACTATATTTTTGTACGTGCATTTCATTTCCTATGGTGCAATATCTTAATTTATATAGTTTTATGTATATTTATCATCTTATAAAGGTAGGGTGAAACTTATCTATTACAAATGTGAATACACTAACCCTTCTTTTCCATCTTCTATACTTAACCAATTTCTCGTTTCTCTTTTCCCAATACTTTATCTTTCTCGTTACTTAGTCATTTTTCTGAAAGTGGTGAACTCGAGTATAGTGAAGCCTACGAGTTCCAGTGGTCCTGGGTCAAATTGCAAATAATGGAAGTGATGTCTACAAAATGTGTATCACTGAATTGTTGGGTGAAAAATGTATTTAACAAAACATTATCACATATTAAAAATGAATACAATATTTAATATTAATATTATAGGATAGATATCATTAATTTTACTTTATAGTTTATTAATTAATATTAATATAAAATAGTATATACAAGTATCTATTTCAACACTACTGTGAAGAAGGATCAATTTCTAGGTACAAACATTTATTATTATAAACAAAATCAAAATTCCAAAATTCCAAATTTACATTTAAAAACATTAAAATAATATTGAATAAAATTTAAATAGTTGTTTATACTATTCTTTAATTAAAAAGTGTTATAGCATTATATAAATTACTATAAATCTTGGTACAATGTTATAATATTCTATAAATTACTAAATCTCATGCTGTGGTCGGTCAGACTCGTGATACAAGAGCATGACTATAAATGTGAACCGACGATTCCACCAGCCCACTCACCGTGTCACATCTAAATTATTCTACTATATTTTTATACATGCATTTCATTTCCTTTTGTTGGAGAAATTTCTATTATCGACACACTAGTTCAATGGGAGTTAGCTGACTAGTTCTATTTTAGACTTTCTACTTTTACCATCACTATTATGCATTCATGCATTCCTAAGGAAAGCTAATTGCTTGATTGGTTTTCTTAATTATGGAATGGTTTTCCCTATATATGAGTGTATTCCACTCATTCATTGTATCATACTGATCATGATCTATGAATCAATCATCAGCTCATTAGAGTAATGTGAATATATTTTCCCATTTTCCCATATTGAATCTCTCTTCCTTTCTTAATAAGATTTGTTTGTACTTTCTTTAGATAGATCTCTTGTGCAGGTTTCCATGGAACATTGACATGGTATGAGAGCTATGCTACTTGGAGCAAGCCAGACAAGCCAAATAATAAGGAAAATTGAGGTTTTAGAGAACTAAATTCATGGTCGTACCTTTCAGCAATTATTCCTCCCAAAATATTACATTTTGGAGGAAACAAATTGCGTGGAAAGTAAAGAAGCCCATTTTGGAAGTAGGTTTTCAACCATTTAGTGAGATGCTTCACCATTTGCTCAGAAAGTAAACCGCAAGATAGCCTCCTAAAACTGATACGAATTAGTGGTCGTACCTTTCTACATTTATTGCTCCCAAAATATTACATTTTGGAGGAAACGACCCACAAAGAAAGTAATCAACCCATTTTGGAAGTATGTTTTCAACCATTTGGCAAGATTCCTCACCGCTTGCTCATAAAGTAAGTTGCAAGAGCATCTCTTGAAACTGATACAAATTTTCATTTAAAGTGTCATTTATGTCGTGATTTCTTAATTTTTCACTTGCAGATTGAGAGTAAATTTTTACGGGTTCTTAGAAACAGTGGGAGATATGGATATGAAAACTATTATAGAGTCAAACTTGGTGGTAATCCTCACACCATACAATTATTTGGATTGGAATCCCAAAGTGACATTCCAACTCAAAAGAAAAGGACTATATAATTTGACGATGGCGACATAAAGAAAACCTACATTAGCGATTGAGAAGATGAGATGGGAAAACCGTAAGGATGACACCACAGGACTACTTCTTGAGTTAATCTCCATTTATTTTTGGTTTCATGTTGTCACATGAAAAACTCCAAATGAGATCTGAACCACCTTTGAAGGACTCTTTCGAAGGCAGGATGAGATGCAAGGTCATATGCTTGAGGTAGAGTTGAATACCTTAGACCCTAAAAGTTTTGATAATATACAAGATTTTTTTACTAAATTTAAATCTTTGTTATCAAGCTTAGGTGAATGTGGTATTGATAAGTCTATACAAGAGAACCAATTTATTCTAACAATCTTGGCCAAGCTAGGACTAGAATACATTGTATATGTCTCCAATTTTCATTCTGGCAGATGTCTTTTTGGAACAAATTAGAAAATGCCTACATTGACTCAGTTCATTGAGTCTCTTACAAAAGAGAAGACAAAACTCATACAGACAGGCCTCATGAAATATCCCAAAGCACATGCACTCACCATGCATGATGGAAATGGGTCATACATTAAAAAATCGAAGTAGAAATGAAAGGAGTTATTACACACAAAGTCAAATAAGGAGGGATATTCCAAACCCTTCAAGGATTCTTTAGGTTCCAAAGATTCTTCAAATTCCAAAGGGAAGAAGAAGAAGGGAAAATAGTGCACAAATTGTAATAAAACGAATTATGAAGAATACACATGCATGAAGAAACAGATCGATCTTATGTCACAAACACTTCTTCATAACAACCTTGGAAACTTCATTCTAGAGGGAGTCAAGAATCAGAAGGAAGAAGATCCTGCTCCTAAAAAAGGTAATCATCATGCTCTTGTTGCAATTAATTCCTCATCAGATTCATGGATTATAGATTCTGGTGCATCCCATCATATGGCAGCAAAAGAGGAAGTTTTCTCTTCTTTGAGTCCATGCTTAAGACCCTCTATTCTCATGGGGGATGATACTCCAGTAGCAATAGTAGGAGAAGGGAGAGTGGAACTCCACAATGGAATTTTTGAGAATGTTCTACATGTTCCAAATCTTTCTATGAATTTTCTCTAAGTTTATCAGATTACTCAGAAAAGTAAAAAGGTTGAATTTACATCAAATTTAGTTTCAGTAATTGACATGCAGGACAATTCCATCATTTCAATTGGTGAGGTGGATCACAATTCAAGGATGTATAAATTTACTATTTTTTCTAACAATGACTCCTCTATTCTACTTACACATAAGGAGAGTAATTTGCATGCACCTCCACTGCAACATGCATATACTCTTGTGCTTCCATCATTTTCAGACATTAGAGATGATTCCATACAGTCAGATTTTGTACATGGAAATAAACAGGCAGTACAACCATATAAGAAGCCAATGTCAAAGTTTCAATAGATGCCCAATAAGGCACATACCACACTTCAGACATCAAACAACCTTGCAGGGAATCCATTGGATTCAAGGATGACTCAATCTCAGCATGAGGAGCCTTCTCATGTACTTTCAGCTTTATAACCTATGATGCCCATGCATTGCTATATGGCTAAATCTACTGATCCATAGAACTACAATAGGGTTGTGGGAAATGCATTATGGAAAACAACCATGCAGAAGGAGTATGAAGCACTCCTACATAACCAGACTTGGAATCTGGTTCCATGTCCACCAGAAAGGAATATTTCCAGGTGAAGATGGGTCCACAGGATGAAGAGGTACAAGGCCCGATAGGTTGTCAAAAGACTTCCTCAGATCCATAAAGATTTCTACATCTTCACAAAGACTTTCAATGAGCAGAAGTTTCAGACTTTGCGAGATCGTCTTCCAGTGAAGAACACAGTTGTCTAGTAGGTGTTATTTTCTTCTTTTGATACATTATCTTTTGAGGGGGGGTTTTGTTTCCATGTGGTTTTCCCTCTTTCCTCACTTTTATTCAGTGTTCATTAGTTTCATTGTACATGAGTACCTAAAATGGCCTAGTAGTTGAGACTCATGTTTTACTCCATAGTGATGTTAAGGGGTGTTATAGAAATTTCTATTTTCGACACACTAGTTCAGTGGGAGTTAACTAACTAGTTCTATTTTAGACATTTTATTTTTACCATAACTATTATGCATGCATGCATTCCTAAGAAAAGCTAACTAATTGATTGTGTTTCTTAATTATGGAATGGTTTTCCCTATATATGATTGTATTCCACTCATTCATTGTATCATATTGATCATGATCTATGTATCAATCATCAGCTCATTGGAGTAGTGTGAATATATTTTCTCATTCTTCCATATTGAATCTCTCTTCCTTTCCTAATAAGCTTTGTTTATACTTTCTTTAGCTATATCTCGTGTGCAGGTTTCCATGAAACACTGACACGTTTGGTGCAATAGCTTAATATATATAGTTTTCTGTGTATTTATCATTTTTGTCTTCTATACTTAACCAATTTCTCATTTCTCTTTAACCTGTACTTTATATTTCTCATTAATTAGTCATTTTTCCAAAATTTGTGAACCCAGGTATAGTGAAGCTTGTGATTTCCAGTGGTTCGGGGTCGAATTGCAAATGATGGAAGTGATGTCTACAAATGTGTATCAAGGAATTGTTGGGTGCAAAATGTATATGATGAAAGTGTTGGGTGAAAGATGTATATCATGGAACACACGGTACATGAAAAATGAAAAATAAAAATGGGTAAAATCATGAATCTGGGTAACACTTTCGTGACAATTGGGTCTCCAAAATTTCTAGCGGTAATTTTTCGGCTGAAATATTTTTCGGCCAAAAATTTTCATGTTAAATTTAATGGTGCCCTCGAAATTCGTGTACAATGTTTTTTGGATGAATTATTTTCCCATGGTAAGCATATTTCGGCTGAAACGTTTATTTTTAACGGATTCCGTTAAAAACTAGGTTTCAGCCAAAGAATATTTCGGCCAAAAGCTTGAAAATGAGACTGTTTGTAGGAAACTGCAAATTCTCTCCATCTTACTTCATCTTTGGAGGTAGCGGACTCCTACAAATACTCAGAATTTAGTTTGAGAATTGATACCAACAT
>JZKD02S0688926.1:180290-201872 GCA_000966675.3 Picea glauca
ACAATAATAAGTCATATTTACATCAAACACTATTGGGTCCATTTCCCAAAACTTTGTGCTATGGGTCTTTCTTCAAGGGTTGACATCAATGACAACCAACCTTAATCAACACCTGTTTGTGTCTTGTTTCATGTGGGAGGGTATGATGCTGAGATTGGGTCGAAGAAGGCTACCAAAATCCTCTAGCAGTCCAGAGAGTCACCAACTGGGTGAGATTTTTGAAGGATTTCCTCCATGGAGAATCTTGGTGATTAGCTAAATAACAATTTGTGAGTCCCCCTCCAAGATAATCTTATGATGGTGTCTGTCAATAGTTGTTTGGAGACCCCACAATAACCCTATTAGCTCTGTCGCATTGTTGGTTATTTCCCCTAGGAATCCTGCAAGAAGACATAGGATCTTTCCATTGTAATTTTTGAGTACAACTCCATATCCAGCTGGTCCCGGGTTTCCTTTGGAAGCCCCATCAGAGTTTATCTTTATGAAATTAGCTGGAGGGGGGGTCCATATGGCTAGACTAGTTTGTTGGAGCTTGTGCATCCTTGGTGCTAGTTGATTGATTAGATTGGGCTACTACCTTTGAAGAATGCAATGTTCCTCTGGGTTGCAATTGAGGTCCTCTATTTTCCAGGATTTGGTTCTGATAGTTTCCTTGATTAGTGAGATTATTTTCTCCTGGGTAGTGTCGGGCATGGAAGCTTTGGAGTGGAAGATTCTTTTGTTCTGTTCCTTCCAGGTTTTCCAGAAAATGAATCCTAGTAGGAGTTGCCAGATGTGATTCAGAAGGGGATTATTGTAGGTGATAGAGTCCCAGTTCTAAATTATGCCATTGATGTTGCTCCGATGTTGGTTGGATCTGTGCATTATTTGCACTCCTTGGTCCAAAATTTGCTAGCTGAAGTGGCACCCATTGAAGGGATGTTCTTTGATTTCCTCTTGCTGGCAGCAGAGGACGCAAAAGGAGGGCCCAATGAAGCCTCTTTTTCTGAGGTTGTCCCGAGTTAGGGTTCGGTTATGTACCACAAACCATAGGAAGGTGGAGACCTTGGGCCAAAGAGAAGGGCTCCATACTTTGTTCCATATGGTCTCCTTGTTTTGATCCTGGTGATTACCCTATAGGAAGTAAGCTTCCTTTATTGAGAAAGTGCTAGTTGTGGAATACCCCCATCTATGGATGTCTGAACCTTCTCTATTGGGTATTTTTCAGTGGTTAGCATGGAATTTCCAGTTCTACAGATTGAGATTCTGTGGGACTCCAAGACCCTGATTAGAGGTTTTCCAATGGTGCCATTGATGCCATTTTTCCTCAGGTTTCTAGAGGTATTTCACCCTTAGGGAGGTATCCTGGTTAAGGGCTCGTTTGAGATTGTTTAACTCCTCCAGTTTGTCTAGGGGTTTGAATTGCTGCCACAAGTCTTGCCAAAGCATGGCACTTTCTAAATTTCGGACTTCCCAGAAGGCATGATTTTGAACCAGCGTGCGATTTTGCTAGGTTGTGTTCCAGATGTTCGATCCTTGAAGTCGATCATTTTGTCTAATTAGTTGATTATCTGGTGTGAGGGGGGCATACTTTTGTTTCCACATTTTCACCCAGGAAGTTGTTGGGGTTTTTAACCATCTCCACTAGATTTTGGCTCCCATTACTTGATTGAGTTTCCCTGGATCACGAAGTCCCAATCCTCCTAGGATTTTTGGTGTATAGAGTCTATCCCAACATACTAGTGCCCATTTCTTGTTAGGTTGATGATCATGCCAAAGGATGTTTCGTTGGAGGTTCCTGATGTCTTTGATGACCTGTTTAGGAGCTGCAAGGGTGGTGAAGAGGTAAGTAGCTAGGGCTTGTAAGACATATTTGAGGAGGACCAGTCTAGAAGCAATGTTAAGGGGTCTGAAGGTCCAGTTGCTTAGTCTGTTAGAGATGGAAAGGAGAAGGTTGTCCCAAGAAATGGATCTAGCTGCTGCACCCATGAGAGGAACGCCTAAATAGTCGGATGGAAGGGAGCTCTTGGGTATTCCTAGAAGTTTGGAAATGTGGAGCTGTACAGGATTCGGGGTGTTAAAAAAATAGAGTTTGGACTTGTCTAAGTTGAGAGACATGCTTGAAGCTTTAGTGAAGTCAGAGAGGATAGAGTTGAGCTTGTTGGCTTCCTAGACCATTGGGAAGTTTAGAAGGAGGGTATCGTCAATAAATTGACTATGAGAGGGCATTGGCTAGATGTTGTGTAGGGGCAGGCCTTTGAGAGAGAAATATGTGACTGTCACCTTGATGTAACATCCCAGGCCTTCCGCCATAAGTACAAATGAGAAGGGAGAGAGGGGGTCCCCTTGTCTGATACCTATGGAAGGTGAAAAAGGTCGAGACAGAACCCCATTCACTAGAATGGAGAAGAATGTTGAGGAGGTGAGATTTAAGATCCATTTCACCCAATGCTGATCAAATCCAAAAGACTCTAAGACAGCCCGAAGGTACTGCCAGTTGGCTTTGCCAAATACTTTTGAAAGGTCAAGTTTGATTAGCATACCTGGTGTCCTTGATGTCTTGAGGGAGTGGATGACCTCGTGAGCCAGGATGACACTGTCCATGATTTGTCTTCCTTCTATGTACCCTACTTGTTCCTTGGAGATGACATGGATCAGTATGGGTTTGAGTCGATTGGCCACCACCTTCGTTATGATTTTGAAGATAACATTGCAGAGGGCGATGGGTCTAAAATTTTTAGGGTTTGTGACCCATTCTTCTTTTAGAATGAGGGTGAGAAAGGTGGCATTGAGAGCTGGTAGGACTAGGCTTGATTCTCTCGATTCCTCTACTACCTCCCAAACTTCTTCCATGACCAGGTCCCAATAGTGGTAGAAACAATCAGTGGTGAACCCATCCGGGCTGGGGGATTTTCCTAGAGGCATTGCTTTTACTACATGATCAACTTCCTCTTGGGTGATGGGCCATGTTAGGGTGGAGTTTTGTTCTGAAGTTACCAACGAGGGTATGTGTCTGGTGACTCTTTGGATGTTTTCTGTTTTGTCCTCCCTAGTTTCCATTAGAATGTTCTGGTAGTAGTTGATCAGATCTACCTCTACTTGAGAGTGTTCTCTAACTGGATTTCCCTGGCTATCCTCTAAGTGGGTGATTATGTTGATGTGGCGATGGTGCACCATAGCTTTATGGAATAATTTTGTGTTCTTTTCCCCTTCCTTGAGCCATTGTACTCTGGATTTTTTTTTCCATAAGATTTTGTCTTGCCTTCTTCTCTCTTCTAATTGTGCTTGGAGCTTCTCCTCCTCTTTCATTAGTTCAGTGGTCCGGGATCCTAAAATGAATTTTTTTTGTATCTCCACCAGCTTGTTCTCTATGTCCTGTATGCTTTGGAGTATGTTTCCAAAGGTGTTCTTATTCCAGTGTTTCAGCAGCTACTTGAATTTTTTGAGGCGCTGCTGGAATTTATACATGTTGGTGCCATAATCTATTTCCACCTGTGCCCACCAAGATTTTGCTAGCTGATGGAAATCTAGGTGTGAGAGCTAGAATTTTTCAAAATGGAAGGGTTTGTATTTGGGTGTTTCTCTCGTGTCTATATTAAGAGTAAGAGGCCAGTGATCTGACCCAGATTTTGGGAGAATAAGGCTTTCCAAATAAGATCCCTTCTCCATTAGTTCCTCAGTTACCAGGAAGCAGTCCAGACGACAAGCAAAGTGTTGGTTTCCCGATCTATGATTGGACCAAGTGAAGGTGCCATTATTATTTTCTATGACTACTGGATTTAGATGATCAATTAGGGTTTTGAACTTACCACTGTCTTGCTCGAGTTTCTTGGTGCCTTCTATCTTTTCCTCCAGCAACAGGATCATATTGAAGTCACCTCCTAAGATCCAATTTTTTGTTGCCACTAGAGTCTTGATTAGTGCGAGCCACTCCATGAGTTTGTCTTTGTCTTGTTGGCTTTGGGGGCCATCTTAATTTGAGCCTGTGACCTCGAAGTGGGCAGTTATTGTACCTACAGTTGAGAAGGATTTTCTTATAGTGATGTTGAATGGATTCTAGAGGATAGCAAGACCTCCTGAGGCTCCTATGGAGTCTGTTAATGTGGAGTTACATCCTCTCCAAATATGCTGGAAGATGATTTCAGCTTCTGCCCCCACACATTTGTTTTCCTGTAACATTAGGAAGTTTGGATTTTCTGCCTTGATACAGTCTCGGAGGATCCTTTGTTTGGATCTACCATTGAGTCCTCTAATGTTCTGGGTAATGATATTCATCATTAAGAGGGTGGTGTTGGGTGGAGGTATCCCTCCGAGAGCTTGTGGATCTATCCTGAGTTTATCATGAGGTTGCCTACCTCCTTGATAAGTTGTTGCGTTGTTTTCCGCCCTCTTCTTTTGTTCTCACAGAGTATTCTTTTTGAGCCCGAACCCACGTCCATGGCTATGCCTAGGCGTGTTGCATATCCTGCCAAGGAGTTAAGAAATACATTGTGTACTTTGCGTAGTTGTTCTTCAGGAAGGGTCTGCAAGTCCTTTTGATTCAGAGCCTCCTTGAGATTTTCTAGATCTATGCCCACTATATCTCTGTTGTCCATCTACATTGGGGTGTCTCCTTCCCCATCTCCTATTTCTTATGTGTAGATTTCATGACTCGGGTGAGGGGGAGGAGGGTTTTGGATGTTCCCATGGGCCTGTTGTGATTCCTTGTGCAGATCTTGTATTTCCTCATCTTCTACTAGTTGGTTCAGAATATCATAGGAGTTTTTGGTTGTGATCTTTTGTTTGGGATCTGGGACCTGCCTCCTTGGAGGTTTTTTCTTTTTGGCCATGACCATGGTGAAGCCATCTTTCTATATGGTATCATTTGCTTTGGTGGCTTGTTTGATCAGGGGGCAGTCTCTGAAGAGGTCACCATGCTCATGACATCTTTTGCAACGAAAAGAGATGTGTTCATAATCCAGTGTTTGTTGCCAGTCCTCATCTTGGTATTCTAGAGTCACAGCTATGGGTAGGGCCTTGGAAATGTTCATGTAGACATAGATCTGGGTGTATGAAGTGTATTTTCTCTTCCTTGTGGCTTCTGATGCTTTGACATATTGGCCTAATGTATTTCCTATGCCCATGATAATCTCTTCCTGCCAAAACTCTTGCAGTAAGAAATATAGGCGGATCCATACAGGAGCCATGGTGAAGTCCTCCTTGTCTGGGCAGAATCTTTCGGTCCAGAAGCACAAGAATAGCTCTGCTGAGTTGTAGAAGTACGACCTATTCTCAAATATCCTGTTTCTGTCTTCTGGATTATACAAGATGATTGTGAAGAAGCCTTTGGAGCTAAGTTGTATCTCATAGTCTCCTTTGGGGTTCCACCAGTGCTTTATCCATTTGTTTATATCCCTTTCTGATGGTCAGAGACCCGAGAACTTGCCAATGAGGGCGTGTTCCCTCATAAATTGGGTGTGTTCCCCTACTCTGGTTGAGCTTATGAGGTATCTCATTGTTTTGTCCATTTGTGGAATGCATTTTCCTGGCTCCCATCCTCAAGATGATTTTGGATGGGACGCACTTGCTTCCGTCTCCATGTCCTTCGTGAGGCCTTTTTCTCTAGCCAGAAGTTGGTCGCGTATCTGCAAGGGTGGCCTGAACAAGGCACATCTCACTCTAGTGCTTGAGCGATCATTGGCGGTGATATTTCTATACAAGGGGGGTTTGCCCCCCTCTTCTATGCCCATTCCAGCATGTTAGTAGGAGTAAGTTGGCGTTCTCTAGTCGTTAAGGGTTCGTTGTGCTGGTGGTTTGCAACTAGCCTGCAACAGTCTGCGCCGGGTTGAGACTAGGGTTTTCCTCAGTTCGTCGATCTCCATCAAGCTCTATAATCTTATGATACATTATTATAAGGGGTAAATTAATATTAATAGTATAGGATAGATATCATTAATTTTAATTTATAGTTACTTATTAATATTAATATAAAATATTATATACAAGTATATATCCATTTTAACTCTATAGTCAAGAACCTTTATTATCATAAACAAAATGAAAATTCCAAAATTCCAAATTTACATTAAAAATAATATTGAATAAAATTTAAATAATTTTTTATACTATTCTTTAAGTAAAAAGCGTTATAGCATTATATAAATTACTATAAATCTTGGTACAATGTTATAATATTCTATAAATTACTAAATCTCATGTTGTTGTCGGTCACACTCATGATACATAAGCATGACTATAAATGTGAACCCGCTAGTCCTCCAACCCGCTCACCGTGTCACAACTATTTTATTCTACTATATTTTTAAATGTATATGACAGAATTGTTGGGTGCAAAATGTATATGAGGGAAGTCTTGGGTGCAATATGTATATCACGAAACAAGTAGGAAATGAAAAATGAAAAATAAAAATAAATATGAATAATTAATTGAATAAAATTTAACAAAACATTATCACATATTAATAATGAATACGCTATTTAGTATTAATATTATAGGATAGATATCATTAATTTTACTTTATAGTTTATTTATTAATATTAATATAAAATAGAATATACAAATATATATCCATTTTAACTCTAGAGTCAAGAAGGATCAATTTCTAGGTACAAACCTTTATTATCATAAACAAAATCAAAATTCCAAACTTACATTTAAAACATTAAAAATAGTATTGAAAAAAATTTAAATAAATGTTATATTATTTTTTAATTAAAAAGTGTTATAGCATTATATAAATTACTATAAATATGGGTACAATGTTATAATATTATATAAATTACTAAATCTCATGTTTTTGTCGGTCGTGATACATAAGCATGACTATAAATGTGAACCCACGAGTACATCAACGAGCTCATTGTGTCACATATATTTTATTCTACTATATTTTTATAGGTATATGACATATATGACGGAAGTGTTGGGTGCATGTATCCATGGAACAATGGTGACATGAAAAATGAAAAATAAAAATAAATATGAATAATTAATTGAACAAAATTTAACAAAACATTATCACATATTAATAATGAATAAGATATTTAATATTAATATTATAGGATAGATATCATTAATTTTACTTTATAGTTTATTTATTAATATTAATATAAAATAGTATGTACAATTATATATCCATTTAAACTATAGAGTCAATAAGTATGAATTTCTAGAAACGAACCTTCATTATCATAAACAAAATCAAAATTCCAAAATTCCAAATTTACATTAAAAATAATATTGAATAAAATTTAAAAAACTGTTTATACTATTCTTTAAGTAAAAAGTGTTATAGCATTATATAAATTACTATAAATCTTGGTACAATGTTATAATATTCTATAAATTACTAAATATCATGTCGGACTCATGATACATAAGCATGACTATAAATGTAAAACAACTAGTCCTCCAACCCGCTCACCGTGTCACAACTATTTTATTCTACGTATATGACAGAAGTGTTGGGTGCAAGATGTATATCACGAAAAAAACAACAAATGAAAAATGAAAAATAAAAATAAATATGAGTAATTAATTGAATAAAATTTAACAAAACATTATCACATATTAATAATGAATAAGCTATTTAATATTAATATTATAGGATAGATATCATTAATTTTACTTTATAGTTTATTTATTAATATTCATATAAAATAAAATATACAAATATCTATCCATTTTAACTCTAGAGTCAAGAATGATCAATTTCTAGGTACAAACCTTTATTATCATAAACAAAATCAAAATTTCAAATTTACATTTAAAACATTAAAAATAGTATTGAAAAAAATTTAAATAAATGTTATATTATTTTATAATTAAAAAGTGTTATATCATTATATAAATTACTATAAATGTTGGTACAATGTTATAATATTATATAAATTACTAAATCTCATGTTTTTGTCAGTTAGACTCAGACTCGTGATACATAAGCATGACTATAAATGTGAACCCGCAAGTATGTCAACCAACTCATTGTGTCACATATATTTTTATAGGTATATGACATATATGACCAAAGTGTTGGGTGCTAGATGTATTCACGGAACAATGGTGACATGAAAAATGAAAAATAAAAATAAATATGAATAATTAATTGAATAAAATTTAACAAAACATCATCACATATTAATAATGAATACGATATTTGATATTAATATTATAGGATAGATATCATTAATTTTACTTTATAGTTTATTTATTAATATTAACAAAAAATAGTATGTACAAGTATATATCCATTTAAACTATAGAGTCAAGAAGAATCAATTTCTAAGTATAAACCTTTATTATCATAAACAAAATCAAAATTCCAAATTTACATTTAAAAACATTAAAAATAATATTAAATAAAATTTAAATAATATTTTATATTAATCTATAAGTAAAAAATGCTATAGCATTATATAAATTACTATAAATTTTGGTACAATGTTATAATATTCTATAAATTAATAAATCTCATGTTGGGGTAGGTCGTACAAACCTTATCATAAACAAAATCAAAATTTCAAATTTACATTTAAAAACATTAAAAATGATGATGATGATGATGATGATGATGATGATTAACGTCCACTAAGACCTAATTGGTCTATCAGACCTTAAGAGGGTAAGTGATTACTTGTGATTCTTTAGAATTTTGTTTATGTGCTCGAAAAGCATTAAGAGAAGGTTTTCAAGATCACCATACTTTTGTATACAATATTTAATATTAATATTATAGGATAGATATCATTAATTTTACTTTGAAGTTTATTTATTAATATTAATATTAAATAGTATATACAAGTATATATCCATTTTAACTCTAGAGTCAAGAAGGATCAATTTCTAGGTACAAACCTTTATTATCATAAACAAAATCAAAATTCCAAATTTACATTTAAAAATATTAAAAATAATATTGAATAAAATTTAAATAATTGTTTATACTATTATTTAAATAAAAAATGTTATAGCATTATATAAATTACTATAAATCTTGGTACAATGTTATAATATTCTATAAATTACTAAATCTCATGTTGCGATAGCCCGCTCACAGTGTCATATCTATTTTTATACATATATGACTGAATTGTTGGGTGCAAAATGTATATGAGGAAAGTGTTGGGTGCAAGATGTATATCACAGGACAAGAGGGACATGAAAAATGAAAAATGAAAAAAAATATGAATAATTAATTGAATAAAATTTAAGAAAACATTATCACATATTAATAATGAATACGATAGAGACCAGAAGGAAAATAATAAATAGGAATTTGGGACACTCAGGATCCTTTTTTGGAATTGTTGTGGTTTTCCATGGTGTAAAGGTCCTATGATAAGTTGGATCCCGAGTGATATTGATATTATATATCTAGCTAAAACTTGGGAGCATGAGGAGTCTAAGGTCCCTAAAATGGAAGGATTTGTCTTCTGGTTGGCATGGAACAAAAAATCCCACTGTAGATGGATAGGAGGGATAGCTTGTTATATTATAAAGAGCATTTCTCCTCACATTCAACTTTATAAGATTGACCCTCTTAATCAATACATTTGGATAGAAATTTCAGACACCAATGCTAAGAAGATGTATATAACAATTTGTTAGTTTGCACCTATTAATTCTACTTTTTATAAGAAAAATAATCTAGATAAAAATTGTCCCTATAACAATTAAGAACAAGATATTTATAATTTGAAAAATGAAGATAATATCCTCCTACTAGAAAAATTTAATGCCAGGACTGCAACTAAACAAGATACTCTTTTAAGTGATGAGTCCAACCATAATCATTTATGGCTAGATGAGGACCTTGATTTATCTAATAGCTACAAAAGAAGCTTTGAAGACCTAATTGAGAACTCGTTTGGTACTGAGATGGTCAAGCTCTGTAGCTCTCAAGACCTAATAATTTTCAATGGAGTAATGAAGTGGAAAAACTCCAACGATATGACTTGTATTCATGGGATAGGTAGTAGTGTTGTAGATTATGTGATATTTGATATCCCCGTTTCCAACCAAATAACAACTTTTGACCTTTTAAATGACCATGATCCTAACTTTGATCATAAACCTTTAACCCTAACTCTAAATGTTTCCATGCATAGGAGCACCATTGAAGAGAATTTTGATAATCAAAGGAATTTGCGCTTTCACAAAAGTAATTTGACATTTTCTTAAAGGATTTAAATAGTAAATTAAACCTCCTAAATTATAAGGACAACATTGAAGAACTCTATCATAATTTTACAACTACCCTTTCCACTTCTATTAACAAGTTCTCTTTCGAGGTGTCCTATAAAAAGAATAATAGAATGACCAACCCTTTATTATAAAGAATGTAAAATTGCTAGGAAATCCATTAGGGATTCTTCTAATGAGCCCTTAAAAATCGATAAGATCAATACGCACAAAGCCCTAATTAAAAGGAAAAAAAAGATACTATATCAATAAAAGGCAAGAGAGACTTTCACAACTATAAAAGTTGGATCCTAAGATGTTCTGGAGCCAAATTCTAAAACACAATACTAAAGAAAATAATAGGATTCCCTTAAGGGAATGGAATTCCTACCATAAAATTATTTATGAGTTAAGTGGCTCGCAAATGGGAAAGCTAAGGACATTGAAGGCTACCAAGCTGAAATTTTTAAAATCGGAGGGCCAATCCTTATCCCTCACATACACAAGCTCTTCAATTTAGCAGTGAAGAAGGGATTCCCTAAACCATGAACACAAAGCCTCATTGTTCCTATTTTTAAAAATGGGGATATAAACATTTCCTCTAGTTATAGGACCATTATGATTAACCCGATTTTAGCAAATATTTGTGGAATTATTTTGGAAAAGAAGATTAGCATTTGGCTATAAATTCATGGTAAAAGAGATAAAGGCTAGGCTAGGTTTATGAGATATCATTCAACTATAGACCATCTTGTTACCTTTAGGATCATTGCAGAGGAGTTCTGCAATACTAAAACCAATATTTTTTGTTGTTTTGTTGACTTTAGAAAATATTTTGACATGGTTCCAAGGAAAACACTTTGGAATAGGTTGGAAGTGATAAAAGTGCCTCTTGAGTTAAGGGTTGTTGCAATAAGGTTGTATGAGAACATTATTGCTAAGTTTAAAAACACTGAGGGATGGTCAAAAGATATTAACTACAATATCAAAGTCAAACAAGGTTGTCCCTTGTCCGCTACCCTTTTTTGGCATATACATTGACAAGTTAGAAGAATTCTTGGAAAAAGTAGGTTTTGTCGGTCCTACTCTCACTAGTATAGTCATAAATATTATTCTTTATGCCAATGATATCATTCTTATGGAAAGGAGTCCCCATGATATTGAAAACCAACTAAGAATCCTTTGCTCCAATATGGGTATGACTGTTAGTACTGATAAGGCTAAGGTCATGATTATTAAATCCAATAAGATCCCTTATGATACCTTTGTATTTGACAAAAACAACTTAGAGGAAGTGACTTCATACAAATATCTTGGAATTGATATTCACCACAAGCTCAATTGGAATTATAGCATTGAGAAAAGGATTATTGGGGGATGAAAAGTTTATGATGGGATTGAAAAAAATTGTAAATCAATTAATATTTGGAGTTGGGATAAGAAAAAAATCCTCTTTGAGACTCTTGTTACACCTATTATTCTTTATGGAGGTTAATTCTGGGGTTGTACTATCTCTTGTGAATCCTAGAGAAAGATAGAGCAAATACAAAAGAATTTTATAACTTATAATCTCAAAATTAAAGGAAATATGCCCTATCCCATCCTCCTCTTAGAAACAAGTCTCTCCCCCATTGAGAGCATGGATATGACTAGATACCTAATGTATAAGAACAAGTTAAACAACATGGAAGACAAGAAGATACCTAAAATTTCTTCAAAATCAAGTCATAACCACCATTGACTCAAGAGAGGATGACATAAAGACGTCCTGTCTTGGATAAGCTATTGGGGAATCATGGAAGAAACCATTTTGTAAAAATAAAGATACTATTAAAAAAACATCAAATCAAAATTTAAAAAGAAAATGTGGTTTGATAAAGAGTTAGAGGAAAAAATAAAATTAAGGTATTATAAAGATCTAATCAACCATAATCTAGAAGATCAAAATTATTTATCTGTTTTTCCAAGTGTAAAGAAAAAAATAAGAATTTCTAAGATAAGAACAAATTCTCACGAGCTCCATAGTGAAACTGGGCATTGGTCAATTCCTAAAATTCCATGGGATGAAAGAATGTGTCACCTTTGTCACACTAAGAAGGTTGAATATGAAAAGCACTTTTTCTTAGATTTTCCATCCTATACCCATATTAGATCTCATTTTCAAAATATTTTATCACACTACCAACCTTTCTAACATCTTAACTCAACAAACGTATGGTGATCCTGGAAAGATTCTCTTAATGCCTTTCGAGCACATGAACAAAATTCTAAAGAATCACAAGTAATCACTTACCCTCTTAAGGTATGATAGGCCAATTCGATCTTAGTGGACATTAATCATCATCATCATCATCATTAATATTATAGGATATATATCATTAATTTTACTTTATAGTTTATTTATCAATATTAATATAAAATAGTACATACAAGTATATATTCATTTTAACTCTAAAGTCAAGAAGGATCAATTTCTAGGTACAAACCTTTATTACCATAAACAAGATCAAAATTCCAAATTTACATTTAAAAACATTAAAAATAATATTGAATAATATTTAAATAATTGTTTATAATATTCTTTAAGTAAAAAATGTTATAGCAATATATAAATTACTATAAATCTTGGTACAATGTTATAATATTCTATAAATTACTAAATATCATGTTGCGGTCTGTCAGACTAGTGATACATAAGCATGACTATAAATGTGAACCCATGAGTCCGCGAGTCCGCCAACCCACTCACTTCTACTATATTTTTATACGTATATGACAGAATTGTTGGGTGCAAAATGTATATGACGGAAGTGTTGCATGCAAGATGTATATCAGGGAACACCAGTGACATGAAAAATGAAAAATAAAAGTAAATATGAATAATTATTTGAATAAAATTTAACAAAATATTATCACATATTAATAATGAATACGATATTTAATATTAATATTATAGGATAGATATCATTAATTTTACTTTATAGTTTATTTATTAATATTAATATAAAATAGTATATACACGTATATATCCATTTTATCTCTAGAGTCAAGAAGTATCAATTTCTAGGTACAAACCTTTATTATCATAAACAAAATTAAAATTCCAAAATTCCAAATTTACATTTAAAAGCATTAAAAATAATATCGAATAAAATTTAAATAATATTTTATACTATTCTTTAAGTAAAAAATGTTATAGAATTATACAAATTACTATAAATCTTGGTACAATGTTATAATATTCTATAAATTACTAAATCTCATGTTGTATTCGGACTCGTGATACATAAGCATGAGTATAAATGTGAACCCATGAGTCCACGAACCCATTCACCGTGTCACATATATTTTATTCTACTATATTTTTATACGTGCATTTCATTTCCTTTGGTGCAATAGCTTAAAATATATATATATATATATATATATATATATATAGTTTTATGTGTATTTATATTTTCCTTGTACTTTATCTTTCTCATTACTTAGTCATTTTTCCGAAAGTTGTGAACCCTGGTATAATGAAGCTTGTGAGTTCCACTTGTTCGGGGTCGAATTGCAAATGATGGAAGTGTTGTCTGCAAAATGTGTATCATGGAATTGTTGGGTGCAAAATATATATGATAGAAGTGTTTGGTGCAAGATGTATATCACGGAACACGTGGGACATGAAAAATGAAAAATAAAAATAAATATGAATAATTAATTGAATAAAATGTAACAAAACATTATCACATATTAATAATGAAAAAGATATTTAATAGTAATATTATAGGAGAGATATCATTAATTTTACTTTATAGTTTATGTATTGATGATGATGATGATTAATGTCCACTGAAACTGAATTGGTCTATCAGACCTTAAGAGCGTAAGTGATTACTTGTGATTCTTTAGAATTTTGTTTCTATGTTCAAAAAGTATTACGATACACTTTCCAACATCACCATACTTTTGTTGTGTTATGATGCAGGAGCATCGCCAACTCATCAAGGAGCATCGCCCAAGACAAGCGAGCCATCTTGGAAGACAGCGAACAGCTAGACAAGTCCAGCCGAAACTTTTTGAAATCTCATTCATAATGATGCGCCAATGTATAAATGCACCATTTATGAAAGAGAGCTTTTGTATGATGTATCATACCTCAAGCCATACGCTCTTGTATGAAGTATATAAGAGGCATTTATTAGATTTAATGCAAGTAGATAGGATTTTATTTCTAGATTAGACAGTTTTAGATGGAAGGAGGGAAAACGGATATAGACACCCTCACTTGTACATTGTAACATTAGCCAGCATTCAGAAGAGAAGAGCAAGCAGAGAACTGTGTGCAGAACACCCATGTACAGATATTGAATTAATAGACTGAAGCTTTGATTCAAACTCATGGTTATGTGTCTATTCTCTATGTGTGTTGATGTTATGCTCATGAATGTTTGTTTTCTGGTTATGCATTTGCTTTGTATATGCCGTGCCTGTGATTTCATGTTTTGAAACTGAAGTCTGAAAGAGGGAGAGAATAAGTTTCAATTGTTTCTCTGTCTGAGCCAGGAGATTCCTGCAAGGTGTGCAGTTGAATTCATCCGCATGGAGTGAGTTGATGAGAGCTCAACAGTTTAACTCTTGTTCTCATTCACCCATAAGTGGAAGCGAGTTGTTGAAGCCGTGTAGGGAGTGCACAGGCTAAAGAAGAAGTCTCATAGTTGCGATTCTGAGCGAATTATCCAAAGACTGTTGTTGTAGGAAGTGAACAGGGTCAGAAGGATTCAACACTTGAGAGCGTTGAATGATTTCCGCAAGGAGTGCGTGCAGATACCTCTAAAAGAATCAGAGTAAGGAAGCTCAGGAGGTTTAGTACCTTTGTGACATCATTACCACAAAACACAGGAGTCTGTGTAGAAGAAGGTTTGAATAGAGTTTGCAAGTGCAGGCATCGAAGGAGACCAGTTCTAGAAGGAATACTTAGTCATCCCCAAGAAAGCAGCGAGGGGAGGGAATAACGGTCAGGATTCGCAAAAGCAACCAGTGAAATTCCGTCAGCCATTAGATCGTAGGAAGTTGCACAGGCTTTAAGCCCTAGCGTGCCGTGAAGGGGCCAAGGGTTCATTAGGATTCGACTCATCAGAGTTTCCGGAGACTTAGGACTCTTGCAGAAAGGAATCACGATTTGTGAATTCCTGATTGAATCGGAGCCGTCCAACACAACAGGGATGCATGGTGAGAGATCCTGGATAGCTCAGAGTTCAGCATTTTGAGATTTCTAGAGTCAAGAGTTTTGTGCAGGTTGAATTCCCGAAATGCGATTTCCCGATTTAACCGGAAGCGGGGTCCCAAGTGGCAGAGCAGAGGACAGGTGGCATCAGGGATCAGGAATAGGGGACACGAGAGGTAAGTAAATTATGATATCATAAGTTTCAATTTCCCGATGGGTGAAATCCTGACAAGAGCAAGGAAAGCCATGGACAAATAGTCATCGGGTTCGGGGATTTACAAGACCCGATTCCTTGAGTTCAGGACTCACGATCACGTGAGGTCCGATCTCCCAATAAGGAAGCTGGGAGATTGTAAAGAGCATTATGTGGGTGCAGGAAAGTCCCGATAGGGGATTTGAAGAGCAGTTCAGCTCTTCGGCCCGAGAAAAAGGGAAGGTCCTGGTGAGAGAGATCGTGCTCCGAGGAGTGCGGTTGGCGGAAGAGTGGTATCAGAGAAAGGTTATTGACTCTTTGTTTTCTATAGCAGAGAGAAATAATTCACCATGCCGCCCAGAAGAGAAAGACAGTCACCCGACCCATAAGATAGGGAGGTGAGAAGAAGAGGCAGGCTGGCAGGAAATCCAGAACTGGAAAGGCAAATGAGAGATCTTCGAGCAAGACTAGAATATATGGAGGCAGTGCAAAGATGCACAACAAATGCGAGAGATCTAAGCGACTCCGAAGGCGAAGCTGAAGCTGAACAACAAGGAGAAGTTGCAGCCGAAGATGCATCAACTGAGCGGTTGATTAAAGCCATCGCCAGGATGGGTGCGAAGGCGAAGATGGACATTCCAGTTTACGAAGGAACCTTGGATGCAGAGGAGCTACTGGATTGGATCTGAGCTCTTGATACCTACTTAGATTATGAGGATATCAAAGAGGATAAAAAGGTTAGACATGTTTTCACACGATTGAAGGGACATGCAGCATTATGGTGGGACAAGCTTCAAGCAGACAGATGTTCCAAGGGAAAGAAAAAGATTAAAAGATGGGATCGAATGATTGCGAAGATGAAGGCAAAGTTCATCCCAGGAGACTACCAAATTAATATATTCAAGAGGATGTAGAACCTGAGACAGAAGCTGATGATAGTGAAAGAATACACTGAGGAATTCTATCGACTGAACATCAGAGTAGGTCATTGGGAGAGTGATGATGAGAAGGTTGCTAGATATTTGAATGGTCTGAGATACAACATTCAGGATGAATTAAGCATGGTTACCATCAGGACGGTGGAGGATGATTATCATATGGCTCTGAAGGCCAAGGAAAAGCTGAGCCGTAAGTAGGGTCAGCGAGGGCGAGGCAGGAGTCAGCCCAGAGGCAAGGCAGTTGCCCAAGAGAAATACCAGAATCCCAAAGAGGAATGGAAGAAACCTTAGGGTAAGATCGAGAGAGATGGAACCTCATAGCGAGGACCACATGTTGAACAAAGAGGGTAGCATATAGAACAGAGAGGAGATTATGCTAACGCAAACACTTTTCCTCGTACCATAGGTAGAGGAAGAGGCCGAGGTGGAGTTATCACATGTTTTACATGTGGAAAGAATGGGCACAGGTCATTCGAGTGTCCAGAGAAAAATAAGGATGGTGGAGAAGCTCACATCGCTGAAGCGTAGAGGCGTGATGATGAGACCGAAGGCGCAGAAGGTGGAATATCGCTTGCAATGCGTAAAGTCCTTCTGACACCTGCGAAGGAGGCGCAGGAAAATTAAGCTCAAAGGACAAAACTGTTCATAACAGCTTGCAAAACCAAGGATAGGGTATGCAAGGTTATTGTTGACAGTGGTAGCACAGATAATCTCATTTCAACCGAGATGGTGGAAAAGCTGGAATTGGAGACAACTGATCACCCGAGTCCATTCAAAGTCTCATGGCTATAGAAGGGACATCAGGTGAGTGTCACTAAACAATTCTTAGTTGACATCAAGATAGGAGGATATAATGATAAAATACTCTGTGATGTTATTCCCATGGATGTATGTCATTTATTGCTGGGTAGACAATGGCAATATGATAGAAATGTGGTTCATGATGGGAGAATGAACACATATACCCTGGAGAAGGATGGGAGGACACATAGGTTGCTTCTGATAAAGGATAAGGAAGTGAAGTCGGAAGTAAGCAACACGATACTTCTCATGAGTGGGAAGGAAATTCTCACAGAGATGGAGAAGAAGGAATATCCACAATTCTTTGTTGTCAGAAAGTCGAGGATTGTTCTGACTAGCACAAGAGTGGATGATTTACCAGATGAGATTCCAGAACTGCTGGAAGAGTTCGCTGATATCATAGTGGACGAATTACCTCATTTGTTGCCACCGATGAGAAGTGTGATTCATCACATTGATCTCATACCAGGAGCCAGTTTGTCGAACAAAGCTGTGTACAGATTGACGCCACAGGAAAATGAAGAGGTAAAGAATCAGGTACAGGATTTGTTGGACAAAGGGTTTGTCAAAGAAATCTTGAGTCTGTGTGTTGTTCTGACAGTGCTTAGTCTGAAGAAAGATGGAGGTTGGAGAATGTGCACCGATTCAAGAGCGATCAACAAAATTACCATCAGGTACAGATTTCCACTACCAAGAATGGATGATCTGATGGATTGTCTAAGTGGGGCAAATTTCTTTTCAAAAATTGATCTGAAGAGTGGATATCACCAGATTTGCATGAGGGAAGGTGATGAATGGAAGACAGCATTCAAGACAAATGAAGGTTTGTATGAATGGTTGGTCATGCCATTTGGCTTGACAAATGCACCAAGCACATTCATGAGACTGATGAATTAAGTCCCGAGGGAATTCATCGAGAAATTTGTCGTCGTATATCTGGATGATACACTGATTTTCAGTAAGACCAAGGCTGAGAATTTGAAACATTTGGCCATTGTGATGAGGAAGCTACAATAGGAGAAGCTATTGATCAACATGAAGAAATCTTCATTCATGAAGACAGAGCTCATTTACTTGGGCTTTGTTATTTAGGCAAATGAGTTAAAGATGGATCCAATTAAAGTGGAAGTGATTAAGAATTGGCCATCACCGAGAAATGTTTTTGAGGTGATGAGTTTCCATGGTTTGGCTAGTTTCTACTGGAAGTTCATCATGAATTTTAGTGGAATTAGCGAAGCAATGATGGACATAGTGAAAAAGCGACATAAATCTTTTCATTGGACAACAGAGGCTGAGAAAAGCTTCAATCTGTTGAAGCGGAAGATCACAGAGCAACCAGTGTTGGTGTTGTCGAACTTCAAGAAGACATTTCAGGTGAAATGTGATGCAAGAAGATATGCCATAGGATCGGTCCTGAGTCAAGAGGACAGACCGGTTGTATATTTCAGTGAAAAGCTGGATGAAGCAAAGCTAAAATACTCCACGTATGATAAGGAATTTTATGCTATCATACAATCATTGAAAAAGTGGAGGCATTACTTGATTCCAAAGGAATTCGTACTGTACAGTGATAATCATGCATTATAGTTTGTGAGTCAACAGGAGAAGTTGAATCAAAAACATGCAAAATGGGTAGAGTATATGCAGAATTTCACGTTTGTAATTAAACACATTTCAGGTACTGCTAACAAAGTGGTTGATGCTTTGAGCAGGAAATGTTTGTTGTTGCAAGAGTTCCGAGTCAAAACATTGGGCTTTGAAAACCTGAGGGACATGTATGTAGGAGATGCAGATTTTGCAGAAGCATATGAAGCAATTGAGAATCCAGTTCTCAGAGATCGAAGTCCTTGGATAGATTATATGATCCAGGAGGGATTTCTATTCAGAGGCAATCAACTGTGTATTCCAAATTTCTCCATGAGGGAGAACTTGTTAAAGGAGAAGCACAGTGGTGGATTGGCAGGACATTTTGGCCATGACAAGACTTTCGCAAAGTTGAGAGAATCATATTTTTGGCCAGGGATGCGAGCAGAGGTCAAGCAATTTGTTGATAGATGCAGGATTTTCCAGCATTCCAAAGAGGAAATAAAATGCAGGTCTTTATCATCCATTGCCCATACCAAAGAGACCCTGGGAGGCGGTAAGCATGGATTTTGTATTAGGTTTTCCGAGAACGCAGAGAGGGGTTGATTCCATCTTTGTGGTGGTGGACAGGTTTTCAAAGATGGCACATTTTATTCCATGCCAGAAGACTAGCGATGCG
Organism: Picea glauca; assembly: GCA_000966675.3. Taxonomy (NCBI): domain Eukaryota; kingdom Viridiplantae; phylum Streptophyta; class Pinopsida; order Pinales; family Pinaceae; genus Picea; species Picea glauca. The sequence goes on from JZKD02S0688926.1 coordinate 199,857, forward strand.
ACTCACATCGCAAATTTGTTTTTCAAGGAGGTCATTCGACTCCATGGATTGCCGAAAAGCATAGTTTCGGATAGGGATACCAAATTCATAGGGAATTTCTAGAGGACACTATGAAAGAAGCTAGGAACTAACTTGGCGTTTAGTTCATCTTACCATTCGCAGACAGATGGACAGACAGAGGTGGTCAACAGGACTCTGGGAGACTTATTGAGAAGCTTGGTGATGGAGCACCACAGCAGCTGGGACAACATATTGCCACAGACAGATTTTGCACACAATGACTCTGTGAACAGGAGCACAGGAAAAAGTCCATTTGAGATTGTATACAACAGGCAGTCGAGAGGAGTTTCTGAACTCAGGGAGTCAGAACAGACTGCTACTAGCAGTGCTAGTGCATAAGAGTTCGCTGAGGTGATGAAAGAACTTCACAGCAGGGTGAAGCAGCAATTGATAGATTCAAATCAGGAGTATAAGCATAGAGCAGATCAACATCGGAGACAACTTCAGTTCGAAGTTGGTGATCTAGTTCTGGCACACTTGAGGAAGGAAAGGTTCCCAAGGGGAACATATAATAAACTAAATATGAAGACAATTGGGCCATGCAGAGTCCTGAAGAAACTTGGAGAAAATGCTTATGAGATTGAGTTGTCGGATGGCATCGGGATATCTCCGATATTTAATGTTTCAGATTTATACCCATATAAGGCTAAGGAAGCAGGAGTGGAAAATGATGAATAGCTAGAGGTTTAGTGGTAGAAGCAGATGTCGATAGCAGAAAATCCACAGATGGAGTGCATACTGGACAAGAGTGTGGGTAAGAAGACCAGGAGGAAATAATACTATGAGTATATGGTCAAGTGGAAGAACCACCCAGTGGAAGATGCTAGCTGGGAAAATGAAGCAGTGATATAGAAGAATGGGAAGACCATGTGGGAGCTCATGTACAGGAGCCCATGAAAGTTTTCAAGCCGAGGAGTATGATGAAGGAGCATCGCCAACTCATCAAGGAGCATCTCCCAAGACAAGTGAGCCAGCTTGGAAGACAACGAACAACTGGACAAGTCTAGTCAAAACTTTTTGAAATCACATTCATAATGATGCACCAATGTATAAATGCACCATTTATGAAAGAGCGCTTTTGTATGATGTATCATACCTCGAGCCATACGCTCTTGTCTGAAGTAGATAAGAGGCATTTATTAGATTTAATGCAAGTAGATAGAATTTTATTTCTAGATTAGACAGTTTTAGATGGAAGGAGGGAAAACGGATATAGACACCCCCACTTGTACATTGTAACATTAGCTAGCATTCAGAAGAGAAGAGAAAGCAGAGAACTCTGTGAAGAACACCCATGTACAGATATTGAATTAATAGACTGAAGCTTTGATTCAAACTCATGGTTATGTGTCTATTCTCTGTGTGTGTTGATGTTATGATCATGAATGTTTGTTTTCTGGTTATGCATTTGCTTTGTATATGCTGTGCATGTGATTTCATGTTTTGAAACTGAATTCTGAAAGATGTTGGTTGTGGAGCCTGATTATCTTCCTGATTCAGAGGTCCTTGCTTTCAGCCGTGTTTATACCCCATGAAGTATTTACACCCCAGAAGTATGTACACTCTTCCACGTGGGGGAGTGCAGAGGGGGGGTACCCCCTCTGCGGGGTCCGGGGGGTCCATCCCCCCGGCTGGGGGGTCTGGGGGAAAGAGGGCCCCCAACGGGGGTTCGGGGGCGAAGCCCCCAAAGCAAAAATTGCCTTATAAAAGTATATTGTAATTTCATTGTAAATCTGGACCGTTCATTATAAGGTCGTATATCTAACGGTAGAGATTATGTTAGGGTTTTTTCCCTAGAAGGAAACCCTCTTTTATGAGGGAAATGTATTGCGGCTATGCACGAGAGTGAATATTGTATTCTGAGAGAGGATACTGTGAGAGAAAGAAGAGGAAGTTACAGCGGGTTTTGCTGTAGGTTGTATCCCTTCATTTGCTGGATAATAATAAAGGAAGGAC
>JZKD02S0688926.1:220943-246343 GCA_000966675.3 Picea glauca
TATATTATAAACAGATAAAAAATTATCACAAGTATAATTTAGACCTAGACTTTATTTTCCTAGGTTGGGCGACATTTTATTAGGGAAAAAGTTTTAAATCTTCCTTAAAATGTTATTCATCATAAATCCATCTAGATTTATCCATTTATTAAATAACAATGCGACGTGCCCTTCAAGATGCACTAGGTGCTCCAAGGGAGCCACTAGCCTCTTTCTGTTTTTCTTGCCCGACGTACCTTTCAGGATGCACTATGTGCTCCAAGGGTGCCACTCACCTCCTTTCATTTTTCTTGCACGACATTCCCTTCATGACACACTAAGTGCTCCAAGGGTGCCACTCACCTCTTGATTGACTTGGTAGACATCTAAAACCCCTAGAGTCAATACTTCGCTAGGTGATATCATGAGAGACTAAGGACCTCTAAGGAATAATTTCCCTGCCTTATTACGCGCCCCTTAGAATCATTGTGAGAGACTGTTGTAGTCATCCCAGACGACATCGTGGGTCTTCTCAAACTAGGTAGTCGTTAACCTATAGTTTGAGCCATGGCGAGAGTGCTAGTAGAATGTGGCAGGGCGGTTGTCCATACGTCTCCCTCAACGTCTCTGGTATTTGTAACAAACCTCCAATTTCGTTACAACAACAAGCCTCACATAACAAGTGCAAATTTTGTTTTTTGTGTGTGTATGTAGGAAGGTAATAATGAAATTATACTCAACATCACAACACAATGATAAACAAAACACATGCAACTCATGCTACAACAAACATAACAACCTAACATAAAAGCACATCAAGCACCTAGAAGCAATGTACGATGTTCAACCGACGAAGAATAAGAATTACTACCTACTCGTCCTACTCTGCAATGGTTAAGACCTCTAGGAAACATAAGCAACACTCAAGCCTAGGTTCCCATCGATTTTGACCATTTAAGGTCTCAAGGCTGGGGACTACTCTAAGGAACAAAGAGGTTTCTACATCCCACCCGACACAAGCAAACCAAGCCTACTAAGCTAAGGAAAATCATCCTAACAACCCAATGCACCCAAAATTAATTACACAAGTAACTAGAACCCTTACAGTGAGCAAACCAATCACACTAAACATTTACAAAACAAGGTACAAACGTTAATTAATAATAAACAACAACACCCTTGTCGGGAAGCGCAAGCTAAAAGCGACTTCGTCAACAACCCAACCATTGATCACGTCTAAAATAGTCCAACTAACCATCGTGTTTAACATTGGTTACTCATACAATAGTAAGTCAATTACAATTAGTAAATAAATTACAATTCTATATTAACATTAACATTAACATTAAATTACAATTAGGTCAATGTACGCCAATCTAAATTAACATTAAAAGTGTATCAAGTGAGAAAATCTAAATAATAGTTGGGTCATCAACGTACCATCAATTTAAACCTTAATGCAATCATAGTTGGGAATGACGTGTAAGACATTAACACTTGATACTATATAACATTTAACCAGTAGAACTGGTCATTCCACTAGATGATCAGTAGAGAAAATATCAGAGGCTAGGCATTAAAACTTAATATCATAACAAAGTGATTTGATTGAAGGAGATATAACATTTACTCACTATACTATTACAATATTGCCTTGAAATTAATACACTTAATCAAAATTATATGACATTGACAAATAATATGGTATTGCCTTAATTTAGAAAGCTTAATCTCTACTTGGGGCAATACTCACTAATCTCATTTAAACATTAATCACAATATAAAAGGGCAATTCTAAATAATCCCAAATTACAATCTAACTATCACTTAACGATATATAACCACATTAGCTATATCAAAGCAGAATGCTAAATATGAAATTGGTAAACAATTAATTACACATGTCATCTATCTAGTAACTATATCAATATATAATTGTCTATTCACATGCAGAAGGAGACTGCTTGACTAACAACATCACTATAGCAGTTAATGTTTGCAGTGAGAACGCTAGGTATACTCAATTGCCAGAGAAAGAAGGACAATACAACTATAGAAGGATCAACTCATGGTCATACTACAACAAACCCAATCAACAATTTGATGGAAAAACGGGGTTCTTAAGGAAGTAAACACAACCATCCTTAATGGCATGTCATGGTAATAAAATCGGTGTAACAATAATGAATGTTTTCTGTGTAACAGTAAATGAAGTATAAATTCACATTTGTCAGAAATAAAAATTATAGTACCATATTTACATTCGTGATGCCATCAAGCCAGTGGTTGTACATTTAAATAATTGACGTGAATAAAATTTGTAACGCCAATAACTACAAATGCATTTTCTGGGAGTACAATCATGTTTCCATTAAGCCAGTCTTTGCACATTAAGAATGAAGTGCCATTAAGAAATTTGTATTTGGCAATAATAATATTTCATTGCTGGAATAAGGTCATGGTGCCAAGTCGCAGTAACAACAAGGAGGTAGATTCGTGATAGTAAGGGTTGTGGTATAAAATCTGGGTAACAATAGTGATAATAAAATATGGGTAACCAAATCATGGTAAATAACAACAACTCAATCACATTCATTGGGCGAAAACCATGGGCATTTCAAAAACAATACAGTCAACTTCTCAATGGATAAAAATGTGGGTAAAATGGATAAAATCGTGATTTAACAGCATTTGAATAGCAAGTAAGGTTGTGATTTAAATGGATAAAATTGTGGGTTATTTCTACAGCAACACAGTCAACTTCTCATTATCAAAAATGTGGTCATTCCAGCAAGTAAAGATGTGATTTAAATGGATAAAATCATGGGTGATTTCTACAACAACACAGTCAACATCTGATTATCAAAAACACGGTCATTCTAGAAAGTAAAGCTGCAATTTAAATGGATAAAATCGTGGGTGATTTCTATAGAAATACAGTGAACTTCTGATTATCAAAAACCTGGTCATTCTGGAAAGTAAAGTTGCGATTTAATTGGATGAAATCATGGGTGATTTCTACAGCAACTCAGTCAATTTCGAAGGGAAAAAATGTGGCACCCATTAAATGCAAATCATGGGCATTAACAGGAATCAAAAGGAAACACGTTTTTAAAGAAAAACATAGTCTTTATCAAGGGAAAAATCACCCCAAAGGTAAAACGAAATGCAAACAAGAATAATTCTTCTTTTCCATCGCCAAAAGGCCAATTATAAAAATTTGTAGACATGAAACCATTTCTCTTTTCCATTGCCAGAATACAAAATAAAAATGCAGACCAAAAATCATTTCGTTGTTCATTGCCAGAATACCCAATGTAAAATGCAGAGATGAATTCATTTCGTTTTTCATTGCCAGAATACCCAACGTAAAATGCAGAGATGAATTCATTTCATTTTCCATTGCTAGAATACCAAAAAAAAAAATGCAGACCAGAAATCATTTCATTTTTCATTGCCAAAATACCCAATGTAAAATGTAGAGATGAATTCATTTCATTTTTCATTGCCAGAATACCCAAAATAAAAATGCAAACCAGAAATCATTTCTTTTTCCATTGTTATAACCCCAATATAGTGCAGACAACAGTAAGAGAATGCAAGGATCCAATGGGAAAGGTCATGGAATGATTGCAAGGGTGCTATCAGTCAAGGCATAGAGAAAACCAACCAGGACACAAGATAATCCACACGTAAAGGTCATTGCTAGATGGCGGAATCAACAATTAGCCTGGGACATACATCAAGGGTAGCCAACTAACATGTTCATCCTTCGCTCATCATCCTCGCACAGAAAAGAAGGGCATTGAGATCCATAGGTATTTTAATGCTAAGGAAACGACCGTAGATCAGGCTCCTGGCCAACTGCTCAGGCGAGGACTAGTGAGCTAGGGACGAAGGATAAACAACCATAAAGGTCACAATCAACATAGCAAGGTGGTCAATATGTTCGGGGAAATGAAGCCATGGGAGTCAATCTATCATTGAGATAGGCTAAGAAAATTTCAGAAACCATCTAGATAATCAGTTCACATACCCAAGTAAAAATGCAGATTCAAACATAAGTTCTCCAACAATTTACCATACAAAATGAAGAAAGGGTACCATTGCCTATTCAAAGTGGACATCATGCATGCTCCTTGTAACTCTCGTGTGTTGATCGACGAGACTACACCAGTACCTCCCAGTCATTGATAGGGGCACTCTTCTTCCCCCTTAGCCCCCCGAGCCGCAAAGGGGCCACAGACTCACTATCCAGAGATTTCAACTAGCTCCCATCTCACCTCGCAAGGCTGAGCTACCACTTCTCACTGAGATGGGTATCCCAACTCCCACAAGTTAATTCAGTCAAGTAGATATTTCTGCAGCGTAACATTATGCAAAATAGAAGAGCTCTTACCTCCATCTCCTCCCTTCATTATATAGAGTTTTGTGGTTCCTTACTTTCCTAAAATCTCATTTAAGTAAGTTTTTAAAATTTAATTCCTAAAATTTTCTCCCCATACAAGTGTCACCCATGCCCTTCATTCCTCCATAAATTAATTTCTTTAATTAATTAATTATCTTTATTTCCCTCATCCACCTAGAGTTACTCCTAGAATCACTCCTAGGGGTCCCCAAATTCTGTTACAGGTTTTAAAGACTTTCCCCACCATTAAATTGCCAGTTCAGTTTAAATTAGAAATCTCTTAAATGGTAGATACTTTACTAAGTTTGACTTTCTTCTTTTTTCCTTAAGTTCATTTTTTCCCTTTTTATGTTTACATATTTTCCTAGTTTCCTAATATTTTAGATTTTCCCTCTTTCCCCTTTTTAATTAGAACTCAAAAAGGCAGGTGTGGAAATTAACCCTTTTTGCCTTTTCTCTTTTAATTAATAATTTTTTTTTTTAAATTATCATAATATAATAAAAGATATAATAAATTTTAATCCAACAGATTTTTTTTTATGAATCAATTAAATTTTTTATTCCCTTGGTGTTACAAGATTTAATGAAGAGTATAATTATTATTTATGTTGTTTTTATTTTTATTATTATTAACATCATTTTTTTTTTTGAGAAATGTTATCGCATAGTTTGTATTTTAGGTCACATGCTACAAGATAGTGGACAAACTGGCGTAACAGGAACCTTCCCCACCCAATGTCACCTCGATGGGGAGGTTAGCCCAGGGGAGACGTCCCCGGTAACCTGGGGTTTGAAGAGGAAAAAAATATAAGGTCAAGAAGTAAGGTTTTCCCTCCTCTCAGGTTACCACCAGTATCAGATAATCTGGCTAATCAGCCAATAATAAAGTGAAGTCCTTGTTGAGAACACCTGCCTGGAACAAGACAATAACAACACAATGTGTATATTTGAAGGTTATAATTCAAAGGGTTAGTACTTCTTAACTATCTGATTTCATTTAATAAGAAAAATAATAGATAAGATGAGGTCAATGTTCAACTAAATCACCTATGCAAGATTACCAATTCATCAATATCTACAAAATAACAAAGCCAACAGTATTTTCAATCAACAAATTGCTCAGTAAATTCTTGACATCATATTTTAATTTCTTATTTGCTAGTTAGAAAGTTTGTTGCGTCAAGTATGACGTCATCCTAGGTTAGTAGCGTTAGGGTTAGTTAGGGTTTCAAAAATTAAAGTTTTTGAAAGATGATTTTGTACACTTCAAGCTCAACGTTGTAAGTCTAACCAGTGCCTTAGGGTAGAATGGAGTCAAAATAAAGGACACAAGGTCTTAGGAGGATTTAAATATTAGAGACTCGAAGGTAGGGTTCTATGGTGCTGCAATGGCAGGGCCCTAGAATCAAAACCCTAAGGGAAGGAGGCTCATTCCAGTGTTGCTTAAGAAAGGCCTCATGCTGCTTCCCCTTTCTCTAAACACACTTGGCAAAAGACTTAGCTTCAAAGTATAGATTTAAGGGAGAAAGTGTTGCAGGAGCAAGGCTTTCAAACCCTAGAAGGTGAAAACCCTAGGTGTAGATTCAACTAGGCCTAGGACGTCTCCTCTTTTCAACCTATAACTTCAATGCTAACTCAAAAAAAGGGAGAAAAGTGTAGCAATGGCTAGGTTATATGTTCCTCTATCAATGGCTAAAACTATTTCTCAAACATGGGGACATATAGCAATGACCTACTAGTGTGCTTGTTACCTAGGGTTTGAAGATTTAGAAATATAATAGCAAAATGCAAGAAATTAATCCTACAACCATTCACTTAAGAAGTTTTGTATGAAAAATTCACTTACATATCATGAAGAATGCATAATCAAACCCTAGTTGTAAACCTTCCATGAGAGAAACACCATAAATGCCAAGAGAAATCCTCCTCCAAGAGTTGCGCCTCACTTTAAAATACCAAGAGCACCAAACTAGGGCGCAAGTTTTTAGATCTCACAAGAGAGTGAGTTGTCTTGTCTTCAAATGAGGGAAAAACGTCCTCAATTTATACCAATCCATGACCTTTAATTTACAAAATAGGTCATTAAAACAGCTGACAAGGATGACTATGAAATTTACACTGTTTTTACATTAACTGCTAGATAAATGACATAAACTGAGCAAAAGGTGGGACGTCAAGCCCTTCTGAGGGAGACGTTGGCCCTTTTTTGGGCATATCCATCATCCAGAAGGCAGACATTAGCCCCTTTAGGGATCCTCCAAGATGTCACACATGCCAATCACCTCATCACACTGCCACATGCTCAAGGTGACATCCAGGTCTCCTGGGTGATGTCCTGTCCATCAAAGGCAAGTGTTCCATCTGAAGTGGGTGATTCCCCCTAGACCAGGATTTGCCAAAGTGTCCTGGGTGGAATGTCCTTCCTTCTTCCTGTGCAAAGGCTCATCACAATGTTGTCCTATCTCTTCCATCCCAAAAAACATTCGATGGGCTCTTCAGCCCCATGGAGGTCTGAACTAATCATCTCCCCATGTGTACCAGTCCATTAGCACCTGTTCGTCGAGCATGGTCCTGCACATCAAAAAATTCAACCTCCATGGGCTCATCAGTCCTCGGGATCATAGAAAGTCCAATCATATTTCATCATTAAATTCATCAAATACATGCAGAAGACCCTTAGCATATCCACTAGTAGCTCAAAGATATTACACTGATCTACTATACAAAGTTGAAGAAATAGACAGAACAACCTATTGGGCTAGTATCCATAAGAAGAAGAAAGTTTCCATAGAAGATCATTCAAGCCATGTACATGAAATGATATGGTCTAAGGATGTCCATTCATAGTGAAGACCGGGGGTAGGTATTGTTCGTGGGTGCCTTTGTAGGAGGTGAGTTGTACCCATCATGGATGCACTTTTTTCCAAGCCCCTTTATTGTCTTTATTATTTATTTATCGCTTTTTCTTTTTTTTTTACTTCAAGGTCTAACCAAAGGACACTATCTTGGTGTGGTGAGAAGAGATGATAGTGTTACCCACTAGTATTTTCGCAGAAATGATAAGGCTGGCTCGTGATGAGACCCCCTTTCCCTTGGCTATGCAACCAAAGGTCATTGCCTTGGCATGGTGACTAGATAATGGAAATGTCATACTGCTAGATACCTATGAACATAATGGGTTGGCTCATGATGAGACCTCCCATCCTCTTGGTTAGGTCTTGTTTTATTATTTTTCTTCGGGTCCCTTTTGTTTCTTATCGAGAGGCCTTTTATTGCCTTCTCGGGAATCCCTGGGCGAGGCATCTCTAGGTTTTATTTCCTATGGCTTCTATCTTTTACCAGATGCTTTTACCCCCTAGGCCTTTATCCCCTCCTTCCCATAGGACAAAATGTAACCCTTCAAAGGTCATCCTAATGCCCGAAGTAGGGGAATGGGATAGATGTATGGGAGATAAGATGCAAAGTGATAGTATGGTGGGAGCGGACTATGGCTTTTCAAATCCTCTCTGGTGGCTAACAAAAACCCATGGATACAAGATTTCTAGGGCACCCCGTTAATCCCCCCAACAATGGTCAAGTGGGTTAGTGTAAGATCCAAGAAGTTGTCAGAAATGTAAGGAACCTGATGCATATATAAGAAAGTTATAATGATCAAACATGACACATACCATGATACCTGGACCAATTACCTCATGGAGCAAGAGTCTTCTCTGATGCAAGTCCAAGCCTATGGTGATGGATGATGTTGCTACTGAGAGGACAAATATGGCGAAGAAGAAAAAGGATGGGCCCTCCAGGGCCATGCTCAGGCCAATCCTACTCTCGGTACTCCATGTGTATGAACTGTGGGCCTCGAGACATGATCTCATAGTTATCCCATGAAATCGGGGATAACATATGTCTCCAACTCGGGGACATGTGCTCACTGTAGAGCGCATGAGAACCTCAACATCTCTGGCATAAACCTGCAGACCTTCTCACACTTGAAAAGAAACATTAGCAACAAAGGTGTGATGGTATTTCCACCCCGCAAATATAATATATGTATATAAAGTAATCATAAATGCAAATAGAAAGTGAAACACTTACCTGTACTTACCTGTTGGCTGGATGTTGGTGTAGTCAAACAACCAGTGAAGTCAACCCAACAACGTTCCTCGATACCTGCCTTTTTGCTTCATCATAAACCAAAACAGAGATAAATCAAGCACAAAAATGTCATGAATTAGAATATATATCACATTATTAGGAATCTCAAAGTCTAACTCATGGAGGCAAGTGGGAGGGATAAAATCCTGCCAAGTCCATCTCTGAGGAAAGTATTCAATCCACTTCAAGAAAGGGTCATGAAAAATGCAAGGTTTGGACAACTGACCAAAAGGGCCTGTAAACTGGCTACCTAAGACATCCTCACGCTCTGAAGTCAGGGTTGACAAAGATCTATTAGACGACTTGCAAACTATCAAGGGAAAGTTGAAAAACTAGGATAACTGACTCAAACTTGCAGTACCCAAACATCCGTTGGATTCTAGGGTTTGCCTAGGAGGAAACTCAACATAAAAAAGGTACTTCCCAATTACACCTTTAATATAAAAGCACGGTAAAGTAATAAGAGGTGGTTGGGGTGAAAAGTCATGAGAATCCTTCTTTAGGCAAACAATGTTTTTACTCCTATCAAAATCTGAGCATAGTGGTGGTTGATAGTCATCTTCATAGGGTAAATCTAAGTGCTCGGAGTAGTACTCATCAAAGGCCTCAAGGTAATACCGGAAATCATCAGGCAAGTGTTGCACTCGGTCAACCTTGGGTGTTTGTGGAGAGTTAGTAAAAATCTCATCTCCCTGTTTCCATTGTTCAAGAGCTTGTTGTGATAATTGCAAACGCAACACTTGGGGATGACTTCTTATGTCATAGATGAGATCTGTATCATAACTAAATGCATCCCATCTACATCTCCCAACATGTATGAACTCATCGAAATCAGCTATGTCAGTATCAATATCATAACATGGAGGAGTCAAAACATCCAATACTTCTGTACTCTCTGTGTCATAAGGCAAAGAACCACTAAAAAAATGGAAGGGGGAATAATTTACCTCGCTTAATCCTTCCTATGCAAGAGCTTCAAGTATTTGGATAGCTTCATTAGGTAGAATATATACCTCTACATCTTCAGTCTTGAGACGTAGGGGATCTAGCTTATCCAAGGGTTCCATTCCTTCTTCATTCTTTGAGTCATAGAACAAGGTATCATCAAAAGAATGAAAATGAATTACCTCATTCTCTTCATCTTGTGCAGGAAGGACAGGACCTTGGAGATGTTCATCAGACTAAGGAGTAATTACCGATGCTTCATCCTCATAATTCACGTCTCTGGTTATATCTTCGTTGCATTCTATTGGATCATGGGAGAGGTCTTGCTCCTCTTCAAGGGGTTGATAATGGTTTTCATAAACCTCATCTCCTATATCAATGGATTCTTGGTATTGATCATGATAATCCCTCCTAAGATATTCTACAATCTCAGTGGTGAATCCTTTGTAGTGTAAAGTTACCATGAGGTTTTGAAGGACATCTTCATACGTTTGGCAATCTCACTTAGTAAGGTCTATAAACCTACTAATGAGGTGCATGAAAGATGATATACCCCTGTCCTTGCAACAACTCTTAAAACGATTTTGTAAGTAGGATGGTAGAGTGAGTAGGAACAACTTTATAAGAGCATCCTCTCCTCCCAACCTTATCTCGCTCAAATACTCCAAAAAATTTACTATGTGAGGAGCTGAGAGGCCCAAATATGTTGGAGAGTTGTCTAGCCATTTTGTATCAAAGCAATTTGGATATCCTTGAAAACTTATGAAATCAATACTCGGATACATTTGTTCCCAGTGTGCCATGATCCCATAATTTGAAAATATCACAGAAAGTAATGTGGCACCCTAAGAAATATTAGTGGAGTCGCAAGATAGTTTTCCTGAAACTACCAAAGAAAAGGGGAATAAAAGTCTAGTGGAGTCGCCAGGTAAGATTGTAAGAGAAAGTTCTTTGAGGAAAGGCTTACCAAAAGATTTGTCATTGAGGAAGATTGACTCAGTGTTCCCCGACAACGGTGCCAAAATGTTATCATGTAGTTTGTATTTAAGGTCATAGGCTATAGGATAGTGGACAAACTAGCGTAACAGGAACCTTCCACACCCAATGTCACCTCGATGGGGAGGTTCTTTTTGTTTAGGGAGGTTAGCCTAGGGGAGACATCCCTGGTAACCTGGGGTTTGAAGAGGCAAATAATATAAGGTCAAGAAGTAAGGTTTTCCCTCCTCTTAGGTTACCACCAGTATGAGATAATCTGGCTAATCAGCCAATAAAGAAGTGAAGTCCCTATTGAGAACACCTGCCCGGAACAAGACAATAAAAACACAATGTGTATATTTGCAGGTTATAGTTCAAAGGGTTAGTACTTCTTAACTATCTGATTTCATTTAATAATAAAAATAATAGATAAGATGGGGTCAACGTTCAGCTAAATCACCTATACAAGATTACTAATTCATCAATATCTACAAAATGACAAAGCCAACAGTATTTTCAATCAACAAATTGCTGAGTAAATGCTTGACGTCATATTTTAGTTTCTTATTTGCTAGTTAGAAAGCTTGTTGCGTCAAGTGTGATTTCAGCCTAGGTTAGTAGCATTAGGGCTAGTTAGGGTTTCAAAAATTAAAGTTTTTGAAATATGATTTTGTACATATCAAGCTCAACGTTGTAAGTATAACCAGTTCCTTAGGGTAGAATGGAGTCAAAAGCAAGGACACAAGGTCTCGGGAGGATTTAAAATTCAAAGACTGGAAGGTAGGGTTCATGGTGCTGTAATGGCAGGGCCCTAGAATCAAAACCCTAAGGGAAGGAGGCTCATTCCGGTGTTTCTTGAGCAAGGCCTCATGCTCCTTCCTCTTTCTCTAAACACACTTGGCAAAATGGCTAGCTCAAAGTACAGATTTAAGAGAGAAAGTGTTGCAGGAGCAAGGCTTTCAAACCCTAGAAGGTGAAAACCCTAGGTGTAGATTCAACTAGGCCTAGGACGTCTCCTCTTTTCAACCTATAACTTCAATGCTAACTCAGAAAAAAGGAGAAAAGTGTAGCAACGACTAGGCTATATCTTCCTTTATGAATGGATAAAAATATTCCTCAAACATGGGGACATATAGAAATGACCTACTAGTGTGCTTGCTACCTAGGGTTTCAAGATTTAGCAATATAATAGAAAAATGCAAGAAATTAAGCCTACAACCATTTACTTAAGAAGTTTTGTATGAAAAAATCACTTACATTTCATGAAGAATGAATAATCAAACCCTAGTTGTAAACCTTCCATGAGAGAAACACCATAAATGCCAAGAGAAATCCTCCTCCAAGAGTTGTGCCTCACTTTAAAAGACCGAGAGCACCAAACTAGGGCACAAGTTTTTAGGTCTCACAAGAGAGTGAGTTGTCTTGTCTTCAAATGAGGGAAAAATGTCCTCAATTTTTACCAATCCATGACCTTTAATTTAAAGAATAGGTCATTAAAACAAATGACAAGGATGACTACAAAATTTACACTATTTTTACATTAACTGCTAGATAAATGACATAAATTGAGGAAAAGGTGGGACATCGAGCCCTTCTGAGGGAGACGTTGGCCCTTTTTTGGGCATATTCAACATCCAGAAGCTAGACGTTAGCCCCTTTAGGGATCCTCCAAGCTTTCACACATGCCAATCACCTCATCACACTGCCACACGCTCAAGGTGACGTCCAGGTCTCTTGGGTGACATCCTATCCATCAAAGGCAAGCGTTCCATCTGAAGTTGGTGATTCCGCCTAGAACGGGCTCTGCCAAAGTGCCCTACGTGAAATGTCCTTCTTTCTTCTTGTGCAAAGGCTCATCACAAAATTTTCTTGTCTCTTCCATCCCAACAACCATCTGATGGGATATTCAGCCCCATGGAGGTCCGAACTAATCATCTCCCCATGCGTACCGGTCCATTAGTACCTGTCCATCGAGCATGGTCCTGCACATCAAAAGCATCGCCCTCCATGGGCTCATCATTCCTCAGGATCGTAGCAATGCCAATCATATTTCATCATTAAATTCATCAAATACATGAACAAGACCCCTAGAATATCCACTAATAGCTCAAAGATATTACACTGATCTACTATACAAAGTTGAAGAAATAGACAGAACAAACTATTGGGCTAGTATTCATAAGAAGAAGAAAGTTTCCATAGAATATTATTCAAGCCATGTACATGAACTGATATGGTCTAAGGATTTCCAGTCATAGTGAAGACCAGGGGTAGGTATTGTTCGTGGGTGCTTTTGTAGGAGGTGAGTTGTACCCATCATGGATGCACTTTTTTCCAAACCCCTTTATTGCCTTTATTCTTTATTTATCTCTTTTTCTTTCTTTTTTACTTCAAGGTCTAACCAGAGGACACTATCTTGGCATGGTGACCAGAGATGACAATATTACCCACTAGTATTTTCGTAGAAATGATAAGGTTGGCTCATGATGAGACCCCCTTTCCCTTGGCTATGCAACCAAAGGTCATTGCCTTGGCGTGGTGACCAGATAATGGCAATGCCATACTGCTAGATACCTATGAACATAATGAGTTGGCTCGTGATGAGACCTACCATCCTCTTGGTTAGGTCTTGTTTTATTATTTTTCTTCGGGTCCCTTTTGTTTCTTATCGAGAGGCCTTTTATTGCCTTCTCGGGAATCCCTGGGTGAGGCATCTCTAGGTTTTATTTCCTATGGCTTCTATCTTTTACCAGCTTCTTTTACCCCCCAGGCCTTTAGCCCCTTCTTCCCACCGGACAAAGTGTCACCCTTCAAAGTTCATCCTAATGCCTGAAGTAGGGGAATAGGATAGATGTATGGGAGATAAGATGCAAAGTGATAGTATGGTGGGAGCAGACGATGGCTTTTCAAATCCTCCCTGGTGGCTAACAAAAACCCATGGGTACAAGCTTGCC
The DNA here is from genome assembly GCA_000966675.3 of Picea glauca. Lineage (NCBI taxonomy): Eukaryota > Viridiplantae > Streptophyta > Pinopsida > Pinales > Pinaceae > Picea > Picea glauca. The sequence continues at coordinate 234,354 of JZKD02S0688926.1, forward strand.
AGGGCACCCCGTTAATCCCCCCAACAATGGTCAAGTGGGTTAGTGTAAGATCCAAGCAGTTGTCAAAAATGTAAGGAACCTGATGCATATATAAGAAAGTTATAATGATCAAACATGACACATACCATGATACCTGGACCAATTACCTCATGGAGAAAGAGTCTTCTCTGATGCAAGTCCAAGTCGATGGTGACGGATGTTGTTGCTGCTGACAAGACAAATATAGCAAAGAAGAAGAAGGATGGGCCCTCCAGGGCCATGCTTAGGCCAATCCTATTCTCGATACTCCATGTCTAGGACCTATGGGCCTCGAGACATGATCTCCTAGTTATCCCATGAAATCGGGGATAACAAGAAAAATAAAATTTTACCACTAGCATAATTTATACTTAGACCTTAAATTTTCGTATTGGGTGACATTTAATTAGGGAATTTGTTTATAAAAATTATTAACACGTTATTCATCCTAAGGCCATCTAGGTTCATTCATTTATCAAAACAACGCGATGTGCCCTTTAGGATGCACCAGGTGCTCCAAGGGTGCCACTTGCCTCATCTGTTCCCTTGTGCGATGTGCCCTTCAGGACGCACTACGTGCTCCAAGGGTACCACTCACCTCTTTCCATTTTTCTTGCATGAAGTGCCCTTCAGGATGCACCAAGTTCTCCAAGTGTGTCACTCGCCTCTTGACTAATTTGGTAGACATAAAAAACCCCTAGAGTCAATACTCTAGCAGATGAACTTGTGGGAGACTAAGGGCCTTTAAGGAATAAGTCCCCCGCCTTATTGCACACCCCTTAGAATCATCGTGAGTGACTGTTACAGTCTGCCCTCACAGCATCGTGGGTCCTCTCGACCTAGGTAGACATTAACCTACAATTCGAGCCATGGCGTGAGTGCTAGTAGGTTATGGCAGGGCTGTTGTCCACACCTCTCCCTCACATCTCTAGTAGTCATGCGTGACCCCTTTAATCCACATGTGAGTCTGGTCAAAAAGCTATCGTCAACCTGCATCATCAACAAATCATGTCAGAATATATCCACATCATATCATCTAATCATACAGACTAAACTCACAGTAAAACAATCAAACCCCAATGGTACACTCCCTGACTCTATTTGAAGTCCAAGGGGTTCCATCGATGCCTCTACATCTTCGAGGTCCATAATCCTGCACACTCTGTAAAACTGATTCAATAGCACCTCTCTATGTTGATGTGGTAAAACAACATGTCATCATCCCATAATGCCTCTTAATCAAAATCAAAAGTTTTAATATCATAATAATCCGGATCACTTGCGAGAAAGTGTCCTCAAAGAATAAGTTCGCTCAGTGCACCAGAGAGGGATGTTACATACACCCCCTCTTTTTCTAAACTTCATCTCGAAGTTTCACAATATAAGTGTTCAATAATGTGTATCACAGTATCATAATTCTATCTATTAAACAAAAATGGAAATTGTTGGTGCATATCATGTGCGTCCTCCCAGGTCGCCGAGTGCGGACTATAATTGTCCCACTAGAACTTGGCTTGATCTACCATTCGACGTTGTAGCTATCAAACATGATGATCCAAGATGTGGACCAACTCAACCGTGAGTTCCCCCTTGTCCAATACCTGCAAGGAACTCATGTCAATAACATGTGTAGGATCACTAATATAATGTCTCAAAACAGATACATGAAAAACATCGTGCATACACCTCAAAGAATATGACAAGGCTAGTCGATAGGCCCTGAGCCCCTTTCTCTCCACAATATTGAAAGGTTCCATGAACCTAGGAGAGAGTTTATCTCCCTTCCCAAACTTGATCAAACTCTTGTGCAGTTTAACTTGTAAGAAGACTCGAACGCTGACCTCGTAACTATGGTCTACACGATTCGCATTAGCATAACTCTTTTTTCGATCGTGTGCTTCTTTAATCCTTTTTCATATTGTTTGAATTTTATATTCCATTTCTTGGATCACTTCTAGTCCTACCAGGACCCTATCCTCAAGCTGATCCCAACTCAAAGGCATCTTACATAGTCTCCCATAAAGAAACTCGAAAGGTTCCATCTTAATGGTGCTCTGGTAACTGTTGTTGTAAGCAAACTCCACTAGTGGCAAGAATTACTCCCAACTCTTTTGTTGGTCCATCACATACATGCGCAAAATGTCCTCCAAGGTCTGTTTCATTCGTTTGGTATTCCCTTCAGTCTCCGGGTGATATGCAGTACTAAAGTTAATTTGGGTGCCCAAGGCCTCTTGGAAACTCATCCAAAATCGTCCAGTAAACGCTGATCCTCGATCGGATATAATCCTCTTAGGCACGCCATGCAGCCTCACAATATCACTGATGAAAACTCCAGCTATGTCAGGTGCCTGATATGTTGTATGCACAGGAATAAAGTGAGCCCTCTTTGTGAGAGTGTCTACTACTACAAAAATCGAGTCATGTCTCCTTGCCGTCAGTGGCAATACAGCAATAAAATCCATTGAAATAACCTCCCATTTCGATTCTAGGATAGCATGTGGTTGTAGTAATTCTTCTGGGTGTCTATGTTTAGCCTTTACCTGCTGACATTCTAGACATTTGGCCACATAGTTGAATATGTCTACCTACATTCCTTTCCAGAAGAATAAGGGTTTAAGGTCTTCCCTCATCTTCATGACTCCCGAGTGAGCCATGTAAACTTCTCTATGATCCTCTCTTAGGATCATCATCCTCAACTCGTCATTCCACGGTACGTAGATCCGATTTTTAAACCTCAAAAAACCATCACTATCAAAAGAAAATCCTTCAAATCGTTGTACCATCATTGTGTTTTGTCTGATAAAACCCTTAACCTCTTTGTACCAGTCACCATCACGCTGTAAAGTTAGAATCTTTTCACATAGATTCATCTGAAGAGGCATCACTGAAAAGATGCATGGTCTCTGACTCAATGTCGCTGCCACTCAGTTCACTATTCCTTTTATGTAAGTAATCTTGAAGTCATACTCGCTAAGAAATTCGGACCAACGTTGTTGTCGTGCGTTCAGGTTGATTTGCGTAAAGATGTGTTGTAGTCCACAGTGGTCAGTCTTTAGTTCAAATTTTCATCCAACAAGGTAGTGTCTCCAAACCTTCAAGGCATATACAATGGATAACAACTCCAAATCGTGCATCGCATAGTTCTCCTCATGCCTTCTCAGTTTCCTCAAAATGTAAGAGATCACTCATCCGTCTTTCATCAAGACTCCACCTAACCCTTCCTTGGATGCATCAGTGCATACTAAGAAGTCTACATCCATGTCCGGGACCTTTAGTATCGTTGTTGTCATCAACAAATCCTTGAGCCTTCGAAATGCTTCCGCACATTTCTCAGTCCAAATAAACTTCTTGTTTTTCTTCTGCAATTCCGTGATCAGATTTGCTATCTTCGAAAACCCCTTGATGAATCGTCAATAGTATCTTGCTAAACCCATAAAGATACGCACTTTCGGGACATTCATCGGCACATACCATTCCATAATGGCCTCGAACTTCACTGGATCCACAATGATACCTTCACCGGAGATGATGTGCCCTAGGTAGTGGATCTTTGATTGATAAAATGAGAATTTGGATAAGTTCCCATACAATTTGTGCTCTCGCAGACACTGTATTACCAAGCACAAGTGCTCATCATGCTCCTCCATTGTCTGAGAGTAAATCAAAGTATCATCAATGAATACTTGGATGAACTTGTCCAAGTACTCGCGGAACACCCCATTCATCAAACTCATAAATACCCCTGGGGCATTTGTCAGTCCAAACAGTAAAAAAATAAACTCGTAATGTCCAAACCTCATCTTAAAGGTGGTCTTAGGGACGTCATCTTCCTTAATCAGTAACTGGTTATACCCTGATCGCAAATTGATCTTTGAGAACACTGTCGCACCCTTCATTTGATTGAACATATCACCAATCCTCGACAACAGATATTGATTCTTGATGGTGGCCTTGTTCAATTGACGATATTTAATGCAGAGCCTCCATGACCCATCCTTCTTTCATATGAAAATAATAGATGCACCCCACGGTGACACACTAGGACAGATGAGTCCTAGGTCCAGCAAATTCTCCAGTTGCATTCTCAACTTCTGTAACTCTGGGGTTGACATCCGATAAGGCGTTCTAGCTATCGGTTATGTTCTCGGTTTTAGGTCTATAGTAAAATCCAATTCCCTTTACGGTGGAATCCTAGGTAAATCCTCTAGAAATACATCTACAGACTCTCTCACCACCAGAAGGTGTTCTAAACCTTCCACTAATCCCTTCTCATTTAACACAAGGATCACATAAATCTTGCACCCCTTGTGCATGCTCCTTCATAGCTATAAGGAAGAGATGAACCTCAAAAAAACTCCCTGGTTTCATCCTACAATCACACGTCTCTGTCCCTCGTCATCGACCAAGCTCAACCATTTCATCTTACAGTTGAGTATAGCCTCATGCGATTCCAACCAGTGCATACCAATTACGACATCATAAGATCCTAAGATCGTGATGTACAAGTTGGCCCTTATGACAAACTCTCCCAGTTTAAGGAAATAGCCCATAATCTTTCCTCCAACCTTTTGTTTGGCTCCTGAGGCCAACTCTACAAACCTAAAATTGTCTTATTCGACTGCCTTTACCTTAATCCATTTTAGCGTTGCACCAGAAATGAAACTCTCGATAGCACCGGGAACTATCAAAATACTAAGGGTCTGGTTAGAGATAGTACCTATTGTCTCGAGCACAGTTGACTGATGCTCTGCCTAGCGGTTATTCACCACTGCATGAATTCGATGGGCCTTTCCCATATCTCTCATGGTAGTGGGTCTAGATGATCTAGATGCTCTAGTCCAACACCACTTCTTCAGCCTAGTAATCCTGGTACCCGAAGTAGAATATGAGGGCCCACTAGCCTGGAATCCTAGTCTATTTTTCTAAACATGCCTAAACTGTTTCTGTTGCAGTCGACATTGTTATTGATGTTGTGGTCCCCGATAAGGTGTCCACTATTGAGGCATCGGTTGTCAAGGTTTAGTGAAAGTGGATCCCCTCTGGAAGCCACGATATATTGACGTATGTCTGGCTGGTGTCTGATGTTGTTGTGCTTCAGATGACACCTTCCCTACTGGTCTCACTGGAGCCCTGGTCTGACCCCTACTGATAAGCTCCTCCTCTGCTATGAGGGCCTTCTGGATGACATCATGAAAGGTTTGAGGCATCAAAATCCTAACCTTTTCATGTAAGTTGTCGTTAAGGCCGAACATGAACTTGTTGACCTTAAGTTTCTCACTGTTAATATGCGGAGCATACTAGAGCAACTCCATAAAATGGGCCTCGTACTTGGGCACCATACGACCACCTTGTCGTAAGGCGTTGAACTCATTGAGTTGACGCTCAATCAATTCCTCTGAATGGTACTTCTCTCAGAACTGTTCCTCGAACAATTCCCATGACACATCTTCAACGGCCATGTTCAGCTGCGGTAGGAATGTCTTCCACCATAGAAGAGTGCTCCCCTTTAGCTGAAATACCTCCATGCAGACCTTCATGTTGGAGGTATAATCATGAAGTGCAAAGGACATCGCCATATTCACTAACCATGCCTCGATAGCTGTGTCGTCTGGGGAACTAAAGAACTCGAGAAATTTGACCTTCTCGAGTTCACGGTGAATGCTACCAGTACCAACCGAAGCATGTGGCGGAACCTCAGGGGGTGTTGATGCCCTGGCCTCATCTCTGTCCAAATGGTTGATCAGTGCCTCAAACATGCGCTGAAAATATCTCATCATTTCGACCACATCACCAACTTCTATCTGCTCCTGTTCGACAACCTTCTCGTCTCCCTAGGGGTTAGATCCCTCGGGCATGGATGCTACTGGAGGCGTCATGCCTCCTCCCCTAGCACCCCTTCGTCTACCTCCGCAACATCTTATAACCATGATTACCTACATGAATACAAGTTAACTCAATTAGTAACCTTATAATCAAATCATATCAACGAAAGTCGTAGCGATCCCAAGTCGTGGGTTGAACCCACTCTGATACCATATGTAACAAACCTCCCATTTCATTACGACAACAAGCCTCACATAACAAGTGCAATTTTTTTTTGTGTGTGTGTATGTAGGAAGGTAATAATGACATTATACTCAACATTGCAACACGATGACGAACAAAACGCATGAAACTCACGCAACAACAAACATAACGACCTAACATAAAATCACATCAAGCACCTAGAAGCAATGTACAATGTTCAATCGACGAAGAATAAGAATGACTACTTGCCCATCCTAACATGCAATGGTTAGGACCTCTAGGACACATATGAAATTCTCAAGCCAAGGTTCCCATCGATTTTGACCATTTAAGGTCTCAAGGCTGGTCGCTATTCTGAGGAACAAGGATGTGTCTACATCTCGCTTGACACAAGCAGACCAAGCCTACTAAGCTAAGGACAATCATCCTAACAACCCAACGCACCGAAAATTAATTACACAAGTAACTAGAACCCTTACAGTGAGCAAACCAATCACATTAAATCTTTACAAAACCAAGTACAAACATTAATTAATAATAAACAACAACGTCCTCGTCGGGAAGCACAAGCTAAAAGCGACTTTGTCAACAACCCAACCATTGATCACATCTAAAACAATCCAATTGACCATCGTGTTTAACATTGGTTACTCATCCAATAGTAAGTCAATTCAAATTAGTCCATAAGTTACAATTCTATATTAACATAAAAATCAACAAGTCTGATTGCAATTAGGTCAATGTACACCAATCTAAATTAACATTAAAAGTGTATCAAGTGAGCAAGTCTAAATAATAGTTGGGTCATCAACGTACCATCAATTTAAACCTTAATGCAATCATAGTTGGGAATGATGTGTAAGACATTAACACTTGATACTATATAACATTTAACTAGTAGAACTGGTCATTCCACTAGATGATTAGTAGAGAAAATATCAGAGGCTAGGCATTAAAACTTAATATCATAACACAGTGATTAGTTTGAAGGAGATATAACATTTACTCACTATACTATTACAGTATTTCCTTGAAAGTAATACACTTAATCAAAATTATATGACATTGAAAAATAATATGTCATTGCCTTAATTTAGCAAGCTTAATCTCTACTTGGGGCAATACTCACTAATATCATTTAAACATTAATCACAATCTAAAAGGGCAATTCTAAATAATCCCAAATTACAATCTAACTATCATTTAACGATATATAACCACATTATCTATATCAAAGCAGAATGCTAAATATGACATTGGTAAACAATTAATTACACATGTCGTCTATCTAGTAACTATATCAATATATAACTATCTATTCACATAAAAAAGGAGACCGCTTGACTGACAACATCATTGTAGCAGTTAATGTTTGCAGCGAGAATGTTGGGTATACTCAATTGCCAAAGAAAGAAGGACAATACAACCACAGAAGGATCAATTGTTGGTCATACTACAACACACTCAATCAACAGTTTGATGGAAAAATGGGGTCCTTAAGGAAGTAAACACAACCATCCTTAATGGCATGTCATGGTAATAAAATCGGTGTAATGGTAATGAATGAAATTTGTGTAACAGTAAACGAAGTATAAATTCACACTTGTCAGAAATAAAAATTACAGTGCCAGATTTACACTCATGATGCCATCAAGCCAATGGTTGTACATTTAAATAATTGACGTCAATAAAATTTGTAACGCCAATAACTATAAATGCATTTCTTAGGAATACAATCACATTGCCATTAAGACAGTCTTTGCACATTAAGAATGAAGTGTCATTAAATAAATTTGTATTTGGAAACAATAATATTTCATTGCTGGAATAAGGTCGTGGTGCCAAGTCACGGTAACAACAAGGAGGTAGATTCGTGACAGTAAGGGTTGTGGTATAAAATCTGGGTAACAATAGTGATAATAAAATCTGGGTAACCAAATCATGGTAAATAATAGCAACTCCGTCACAATCATTGGGCGAAAAACCATGGGCATTTCAACAACAATACAATCAACTTCTCAATATAAAAACTGTGGTCACTCCAACAAGTAAGGTTGTGATTTAAATGGATAAAATCATGGGTGATTTCTACAACAACACAGTCAACTTCTAATTATCAAAAACATGATCATTTCAGCAAGTAAAGTTGTGATTTAAATGGATAAAATCATGGGTGATTTCTACAGCAACACAGTCAACTTTTGATTATAAAAAACGTGGTCATTCCGGCAAGTAAAGTTGCAATTTAAGTGGATAAAATCGTGGGTGATTTCTACAGCAACACAATCAACTTCTGATTATCAAAAACGTGGTCATTCTGACAAGTAAAGTTGTGATTTAATTGGATGAAATCATGGATGATTTCTATAGAAACTTAGTCAATTTTGAAAGGAAAAAACATGGCACCCATTAAATGCAAATCCTGAGCATTAATAGAAATCACAAGGCAACAAATTTTTAAAGAAAAACATAGTCTTCATCAAGGGAAAAATCGCCCCAAAGGTAAAACGAAATGCAAACTAGAATAATTTCTCTTTTCCATCACCAGAAGGCCAGTTATAAAAATTTGCAGACATGAAACCATTTCTCTTTTCCATTGCCAGAATACAAAATAAAAATGTAGACCATAAATAATTTCGTTGTTCATTGCCAGAATACCCAATGTAAAATGTAGAGATGAATTCATTTAATTTTTCATTGCCAAAATACCCAATGTAAAATGCAGAGATGAATTCATTTCATTTTTCATCACCAAAATACCGAAAATAAAAATGTAGACCAGAAATAATTTTGTTTTTCATTGCCAGAATACCCAATGTAAAATGTAGAGATGAATTCATTTCGTTTTTCATTGCCAGAATACCCAATGTAAAATGCAGAGATGAATTCATTTCATTTTTCATTGCCAGAATAGCCAAAATAAAAATGCAGACTAGAAATCATTTTGTTTTTCCATTGCTATAACCCCAATACAGCGCAGACAATAGTAAGAGAATGCAAGGATCCAATGGGAAAGGTCATGGAATGATTGTAGGGGTGCTATTAGTCAAGGCATAGAGAAAACCAACCAGGGCACAAGATAATCCACACACAGAGGTCGTTGGCAGATGGCAGAGTCAACAATCAGCCAGGGACAAACATCAAGGGTAGTCATCTAACAAGTTCATCCTTCGCTCATCATCCTCGCACAGAAAAGAAGGGCGTTGATATCCATAGGTCTTTTAACACTAAGGCAACAACCGTAGATCATGCTCCTGGCCGACTGCTCAGGCGAGGGTTGGTGAGCTAGGGATGAAGGCTAAACAATCACGAATGTCACAATCAACATAGCAAGGTGGTCAAGACATGTGGGGAAATGAAGCCATGGGAGTCAATCTATCATCGAGCTAGGCTAAGAAAATTTCAGAAACCATCTAGATAATCAGTTCACTTACCCAAGTAAAAATGCAGATTCAAACATAAGTTCTCAAACAATTTACCATACAAAATGAAGAAAGTGTACTGTTTCCTATTCAGAGTGCACATCCCTAGTGCTCCTTGCAACTCCCGCATGCCAACCAACAAGACTACACTGGTACCTCCCAGCCAATGCTATGGGTACTCTTCTTCCCCCTTAGCCCCTGGAGCCGCAAAGGGGCCACACACTCACTATCGAGAGATTTCGACTAACTCCCAACTCGCCTCGCAAGGCCGAGCTACCACTCCTCACCAAGATGGGCATCCCAACTCCCACAAGTTAAGTCAGTCAAGTAGATATTTCTGCAGCGTAACGTTATGCAAAATAGAAGATCTCTTATCTCCATCTCCTCCCTTCATTATATAGAGTTTCATGGTTCCTTACTTTCCTAAAATCTCGTTTAATTAAGTTTTTAAAATTTAATTCCTAAAAATTCCTCCCCATACAAGTGTCACCCATCCCCTTCATTCCTCCATAAATTAATTTATTTAATTAATTAATTATCTTTATTTCCCTCACCCACCTAGAGTTACTCCTAGAATCAATCCTAGGGGTCCCCAAATTCCATTAAATTGCTAGTTCAGTTTAAATTAGAAAGCTCTTAAATGGTAGATATTTTACTAAGTTTGACTTTCCGCTTTTTCCCTTAAGTTCCTTTTTTCCCTTTTTATGTTTACCTATTTTCCTAGTTTCCTAAAATTTTAGATTTTCCCTCTTTCCCCGATCCATAAAGATCTTTTAATGACTGTGGTTGAGTTTTTAATTGCATGTGTTAATTAAACCTTTTAAGAATCTTAATGAAAGAATGAGGAAAAGAGAGGAATTATGACAGCCATATACATATATGCAGATCTGAAATGAAGTAATAAACAACAAACCATAACAAGAGAATTGATAACAGAGTTCAGCACAACATTGCCTACATCTCCGGGCCTTTGTCTCTATGGGGGAGGCTTCTTTATTTCTGTTCAAAAGCTCAAAAGTACATTGCAACAATGGAAATTGGCTACAAGACTGATATGGTCATGTTCTTCCAGATCTCTAGAACCCAACAAAAGAAACGGCAGGCAAAATGGATGACCGGAGCTCCCAGAAATGGTCTGCAAGCATTTGCTCCTCAATAGCTTCCCTGCATAAAAATGGCTTTTGGCTTGGCTTCCCTTCAGCATAAATCTGCTCTAACTATCCTTCATGGCCTCAAATAGGCCTAGTTTTTATAGATCTAAAGTTGGTTATCCATCCCCAACTTCCTCCCAAAATTTGGGCTCCAAAAATGCCCAATATCTCCCCAAAATGGGCCAAATCCTCCATTAATAGGCATAAATTCAATAAAAAATCCAAACCATATAAAAAAAACCACTTTATGTTTAATAATAGGGACTATCCCCCTCTTTCCAGCATGTGCCCCTAAAATCAGTCATATGGATAGGTATGTGGCCAAGCGCCAACCCAAAGGGCTCTGCGCTGGCCCCTTTCCTGAACTCTGTGGTCATGTGGTGCCATTCCATAGGACCGCGCCCCCCTAGTCTCGTCCTTGGCCTATGGTTCTTCCCCTGGTCTTATGGAAGAGGGTGTGCCCTCATCCGTGGCCCTCATCCAATACTCCCGCACAGGTTAAACCCCCCACGCTCATAGTCATATGGGGTGGTTACATGGTAGCATATGAGAAACTGTGGATTGGGGCTAAGCCCCAGCCCTTTCTGCCCCCGAATAAACTTTAAATCAAACTTAAATACAATGTTTGTTGTATAGCTATTAAGTACCCCTAGTGGAGAGGGCGGTTAGCACGATCCTGCCAGTCCGTAGCGTGCAGGAGGTTTAAGGTTCGACTTCGGTAGAGTCCATAAAATTTTGCACAACGTCGGAGAGCCAACCAGAGGGTTCCATGTGGAACCTCCACTACCAATCATAAACTGCCACTTGTCAAACACTGATTCATCCACTTGTCTACCGAGGTGTCTACCCAGTCAGCAACTGTACCGTCACGCCAGCATGCCACTGTACCTACCATCATGAGCATGTGCCACATGTCATCCTTACAGTGGTGACACGTGTCACCCTCTGACTGGTCCAAATCATCTATTGTACACCCTATAACCTGCTACATGTCTTCTCAAGGAGATGCCACATCAGCTGTATGGCTATATGACCTGTACAATCAACCTGCCACATGGCACTGTATGGACTGTATAGTCATCCATTTTTCTTGCCTGTTTGGGTTTTCGAACATTATGCGATATCTTTCACATACGAAGCCCGTTTGACGAAGTAAATATATGGTCAGAATCAGGAAGATGAGATGGACGCAATGGAATTGGTTTCATTGGATTCTGAGCACTTTAATTTTTGAGCCTTTTTGAGCCGTGTCAGGCTCCTAGATCCGATTCTGGATCACACCTCCCCACTAAAAGACCTTTTGGTCCCCAAAAGGTTACTAACCAGTCAACAAGCTCGGGATTGGCCACCTAGCTTGTCCTCTGTCTCTGAA
>JZKD02S0688926.1:252050-267362 GCA_000966675.3 Picea glauca
TGGAATATAGGGTTTGTGACCAGTCCTGAAACTAGTCAAAAAACAGGTGTTCTGGGTAAAACAGTCATAACTTTTTCATACAGACTCCAAATGTAGTGGGACCACTTCCATTAGAGTGCGATTTTCAGAATCAGATGTTAAATATTGAGCGCGGGGCACGCTGTACAAGTTGAGTCTTCTGAACATACCATAATTGAATAAAGTTTTATTATCTCTCATATATTCTTGGGTGGAAGGAAGGGGAAATGATAGAGAGTTCAGATCTCTCTTTATATTGGAGGATTGTATCTTCTTCTTGGTATTTTATCCCTCCCTTTACATTTGGAAGCTATAGCTACCTTTGGAAGTCATTACTTCCCTTGAACAAAAACTATTGATTGTTTCTCATATATTGTGCATGGTGTATTGTGGTGTATTGGTGTAACTCTTATAATATTGTTCATTACTCATTGGATATAATTGAATGGTTTAAGTATAAGTTGAAAAAGGTTTTTAAATTGTGCTTGATACTGATTCACCCCCCTCTCAGTATCAACACAAACTATATAAAAAAAACCACTTTATGTTTAATAATAGGGCCTAGCCCCCTCTATCTGGCATGCACCCCTCAACTCGGTCTTATTTATAGGTATGTGGCCAAGCACCAGCCCAAAGGGTTGTGTGTTGGCCCCTTTCCCAAACTCTATGGTCATGTGGTGCCATTCCATAGGACCGCGCCCCCCTAGTCTCGTGCTTGGCCTATGGTTCCTCCCCTGCTCTTATGGCGGAGGGTGCACCCTCATCCATGGCCCCCATCCAATATTAACGTATAGGTTAAACCCCCTGGATTCATAGTCATATGGGGCGGTTACATGGTAGCATATGATAAACTGTGGGTTGGGGCTAAGCCCCAGCCCTTTCTGTCCCCGAATAAACTTTAAATCAAACTTAAATACAATGTTTGTCGTATAGCTATTAAGTACCACTAGTGGAGCGGGTAGTTATCTCGGTCCTGCCAGTCCGTAGAACGGAGGAGGTTTGGGGTTCGACTCTGGTAGAGTCCATAAAATTTTACACAATGCCAGAGAGCCAACCAGAGGGTGCCACATGGCAGCCCATGACTGGGCCACGTGGCACCTCCACTACTAATAAGAAACTACCACTATTCAAACACTGATTCATCCACCTGTCTGTCAAGGTGTTTGCCTAGTGAGCAACCATACCGCCATGCCAGGATGGCACTGTACCTGCCACTATGAGCCTGTGCCATGCATCACCCTTACAGTGGCGACACATGTCACCCTCTGACTGGTCCAAATCATCTTCCGTACACCCTGTCACCTACCACATGTATTCTCCAAGAGATGCCACGTCAGTTGTATGGTTGTACAGCCTGTATAATCAACCTGCCACATGGCACTGTACGGACTATACAGTCACCCATTTTTTTTGCCTTTTGGGTTTTCAAACATAATGCGATATCTTTCGCATATGAATCCTGTTTGACGAAGTAAATATATGGTCGGAATCAGGAAGACGAGACAGACACAATGCAATTAGCTTTGTCGGATTCCGAGCACTTTCATTTTTGAGCCTTTTTTAGCCCTGTCAAGCTCCTGGATCTGATTCTGGATCATTCCCCTTTTTAATTAGAAATCAAAAAGGCAAGTGTGGAAATTAACCCTTTTTCCCTTTTCTCTTTTAATTAATACTTTTTTTTTAAAATTATCATAAAATAATAAAACGATTAATTCACTTTTTAAATTTTAATCCAACAGATTTTTTTTTATGAATCAATTAAATTTCCTACTCCCTTGGTGTTACAAGATTTAGTGAAGAGTATAATTATTATTTATGTTGTTTTTATTTTTATTATTATTAACATCATTTTTTTTTTTGAGAAAGATAAAATTTTACCACTAGCATAATTTAGACTTAGACCTTAAATTTTTGTACTGGGCGACATTTAATTAAGGAATTCATTTTTAAAACTTCTTAACACATTATTCATCCTAAGGCCATCTAAGTTCATTCATTTATCAAAACAATGTGACCTACCCTTCAGGACGCACTAGGTGTTCCAAGGGTGCCACTCGCCTCATCTTTTCCCTTGTGCGACGTGCCCTTCAGGATGCACTACGTGCTCCAAGGGTGACACTCACCTCTTTCCATTTTTCTTGCACGACGTGCCCTTTAAGATGAACCACATGCTTCAAGGGTGTCACTCACCTCTTGATTGATTTGGTAGACATCAAAAACCTCTAGAGTTAATACACCCCCAGGTGAACTTGTGGGAAACTAAGGGCCTCTTAGGAATAAGGCCCCCGCCTTATTGTGCACCCCTTAGAATCATCATGAGCAACTGTTGCAGTCTTTCCTCACGAAATCGTGGGTCCTCTCGAACTAGGTAGACGTTAACCTATAGTTCTAGCCATGACAAGAGTGCTAGTAGGTTGTGGCAGGGTTGTTGTCCACACCTCTCCCTCACATCTCTAGTAGTCGTGCGTGACCCCTTTACTCCACATGTGAGTATGGTCAGCAAGCTATCGTCATCCTGCATCATGAACGAATCATGTCAGAATATATCCACATCATATCATCTAATCAAAAGCGCTAAAATCACAGTAAAATAATCAAACCCCAATGGTACACTCCCTGACTCGATTCGGAGTCCAAGGGGTTCCATTGATGCCTCTGCATCCTCGAGGTCCATAATCCTGCACACTCAGTAAAACCAAGTCAATATCACTTGTCTATGTCGATGCGGTAAAACAACATGTCATCATCCCATAACGCCTCTTAATCAAAATCAAAAATTTTAATAGCATAATAATCCGGATCACTTGCGAGCAAGTGTCCTCAAAGAATAAGTTCGCTCAGTGCGCTAGAGCGGGATGTTACATTATTCATGCATGACCCCTTTACTCCACATGTGAGTCTGGTCGGAAAGCTATCGTCAACCTGCATCATCAATGAATCGTGTCAGAATATATCCATATCATATCATCTAATCATATGCACTAATATCACATATAAAACAATCAAACCCCAATGGTTCACTCCCCGACTCGATCTAGAGTCCAAGGGGTTCCAACGATGCCTCTGCATCCTCGAGGTCCAAAATCCTGCATACTCAGTAAAGCCGACTCAATAGCACCTTTCTATATCAATGCAACAAAACAACATGTCATCAACCCATAATGCCTCATAATCAAAATCAAATCTTTAGTTGTATAATAATCCGGATCACTTGCGAGCAAGTGTCCTCAAAGAATAAGTTCACTCAGCATGCGCAAGAGTGGGATGTTACATACACCCCCTCTTGGTCTAAGCTTCGTCCCAAAGTTTCATAGTATAAGTGCCGAAATAATGTGTATCACAGTATCATAAGTCTATCTATCAAACAAAAATGGAAATTGTTGGTGCATATCATATGCGTCCTCCCAGGTCATCGAGTGTAGACTATAGTTGTCCCACTTGACCTTGATCTGATCTACTATTCAATGTCGTAGATGTTGAATGCGATGATTTAGGATGTGGATCAGCTCAACCGTTAGAGCCCACTCGTCAGATACTTGCAAGGAAATCATGTCAATAACGTGTGTAGGATCACTAATATAATGTCTCAAAACAGATACGTGAAAAAAATTGTGCATATGCCTTAAAGAATCAGGCAAGGCTAGTTGATAGGCCACGGGCCCCTTTCTTTCCACAATCTCGAAAGGTCCCACAAATATAGGATATATTCTAGCTCCCTTTCCAAACTTGATTGAACTCTTATGTGGTTTTACCTACAAGAAGACTCAGTCACCAGCCCGGTAACTACGGTCCACATGGTGTGCATCGACATAACTCTTCTGTCGATCCTGCACTTCTTTAATCCTTTGTGTTATTGTTTTCATTTTCTCTTCCATTTCTTGGATCACTTCTGGTCCCACCAGGACCCTATCCTCAATTCGATCCCATCTCAAAGGAGTCCAGCATGGTCACCCATAAAGAAACTTGAAAGGTGTCATCTTAATGGTTCTTTGGTAACTGTTGTTATAAGAGAATTCCACCAGTGGAAAGAATTCTTCACAACACTTTTGTTGGTCCATCATGTACATGCACAACATGTCCTCTAAGGTCTGGTTCATTTGTTCGGTTTGCCCATCAGTATCTGGGTGATACACAGTACTGAAGTTAAGTTGGGTTCCCAAGGCCTCTTGGAAACTCATCCATAATCGTCCAGTAAACATCGATCCTCGATCGGATATAATCCTCTTAGGCATGCCATGCAGCCTCACAATCTCACTGATGAAAACTCTAGCTATGTCAGGTGCTTGATATGTCATATGCATAGAAATAAAATGAGAACTCTTCATCAGAGTGTCAACTACTACGAAAACCAAGTTGTGTCTCCTTATCATCAATGGAAATCCAACAATAAAATCCATCGAAATAACCTCCCATTTCGATTTCAAAATAGCGTGTGGCTGCAGTAATCCTATTGGATGTCTATGTTCATCCTTTACTTGATGACATTCTAGACATCTAGCCACACAGTTGACTATGTCTGCCTTCATTCCTTTCCAGAAGAATAAGGTTTTAAGGTTTTCCCTCATCTTCGTGACTCCTGAATGAACCATGTATACTTCTCTATGAGCCTTGTTTAGGATCAAGTTCCTCAACTCGTCGTTTGTTGGTACATAAATCCGATTTTTAAACCTCAATAATCCATCCTCGTAAAATGTAAATCCTTCAAATATTGGTACCATCATTGTGTTTTGTCCGATAAAACCCTCGACCTCTTTGTAACAATCATCTTCACGTTGTAAAGTTAGAATCTTTTCACGTAGATTTGTCTAAAGAGGAAACATCAAAAAGATGTGTGGTCTCTGACTCAATGCATCTGCCACTTGGTTCACTGTTCCTTTTATGTAAGAAATCTCAAAATCATACTCGTTATGCAGTTCCGACCAATGTCATTGTTGCGCGTTTAGGTCTCTTTGTGTAAATATGTGTTGTAGTCCATAGTAGTCTGTCTTTAGTTCAATTTTTTTTCCAATAAGGTAGTGTCTCCAAACCTTCAAGGAATATACAATGACTAACAACTCCAAATCGTGCATTGCATAGCTCTCCTCATGACTTCTCAGTTTCCTCGAGATGTAAGCGATAACTCGACCATATTGCATCAAGACTCTGCCTAAGCCTTCCTTGGATGTGTCAGTGCATACCAAGAAGTCCGCATCCATGTCAGGGAACTTTAGTATCAGTGTCATTGTCAACAATGCCTTGAGCCTCCTAAAAGCTTCTGTGAATTTCTCGATCCAAAAAAACTTATTTTTCTTCTTTTACAACTCCGTGATTGGATTTTCTATCTTCAAAAATCCCTCGATGAATCATCGATAGTATCCTGCTAAACCCATGAAGCTACATACTTCTAGGATGTTCATCGGTGCAGGACATTCCATAATATCCTTGACCTTTGTTGGATCCACAGTGATACCTTCGCTGGAGATGACATGCCCTAAGTAGTGAATCCTCGATTGGTAAAACGAGCATTTGGACAAATTCCCATATAATTTGTGTTCTCATAGACACTGTAGTACCAAGTGCAAGTGCTCGTCATGATCCTCCGTCATTCGAGAGTAAATCAAAATATTGTGAATGAATACTTGGATGAACTTGTCCAAGTACTCATGGAACACCCCATTCATCAATCTCATAAATGCCCCTGGGGAATTTCTCATTCAAAATGATATAACAATAAACTCATAATTACCAAACCTCATCTTAAAGGTGGTTTTAGGGACATCATCCTCCTTGATCCGTAACTGGTGATACCCTAATCACAAATTGATCTTTGAGAACACCTTCACACCCTTCATCTGATCAAACAGATCATCTATCCTCAACAACATATATTGATTCTTGATCATTGCCTTGTTCAATTGACGGTAATCAATGTAGAGCCTCCATGACCCATCACTCTTTCGTATGAAAATAATAGGTGCACCCCACGGTGACACACTTGGATGTATTGGTCCCAGGTCCAACAATTCTTTTAGTTACATTCTCACCTCCTGTAAATCTGGGGTCGACATATGATAAGTCATTCTTGCTATTAGTTCAGTCCCCAGTTTTAGGTCTATAGTAAACTCTAGTTCCCTCTCCGACGACATCCCAGGTAGCTCCTCTCAGAAGACGTCTGCAAACTCTCTCACCATGGGAAGGTTTTCTAGACTTTCCACTACTCCTTTCTCATTTAACACAAGGATCGCATAAAACTTAAATCCCTTGCGCATGATCTTCTGTAGCTGCAAGGAAGATATGAACCTCATGGAAACTCCCTGGTTCCGTCTTACAATCAAACTTATTTTCCCCTCATCATCAACCAAGCTCAACCATTTCATCTTACAGTTGAGTATCGCCTCATGCAATTCCAACCAGTCCATACCAATCATGACGTCATAAGATCCTAACATCGTGACATACAGGTTGGCCCTGGTGACAAACTCGCCCAGGTTAAGGGTACATCCTGTAACCTTTCCTCCAACCTTTTCTTTGGCTCCCGAAGCCATATCTATGAAGCTAAACTCGTCCTATTTGACTGCCTTTACCTTAATTATTTTTAGTGCTCCAGCAGAAATGAAACTCTCAGTAGCACCACGGTCTATCAAAATACTAAGGGTCTGGTCAGTGACGATACCTGACGTCTCAAGAACAGTCAATTGGTGCTCTTCCTGGAAGCTATTCACCGCAACATGAATCTGATGGGCCTTGCCCAAATCTCCCATGGTAGTGGGTCCAGCTGATCCATATGATCTAGTCCTCTCCACTAGGAAGTCACGCTGGTAGTGTGGCTCCCCACATGTCCAACACCCCTTCTTTGGACCAGTACTCCTGGTACCCGAAGTACAAGATGACAACATACTGGCCTAGAATCCTGGTCTTTTCTATCGAATAGGCCTAAACTACTTCTACTGTGATCAAGACTGTTGTTGATGTTGTGGTCCCCGATAAGGTGTTCGCTACTGAGGCATCGGTCATCGAAGCGTAGTGAAAGTGGATTACCTCTGGAATCCATGATATTCTGGTGCATGTCTGGCTGGTGTCTGATGCTACTATGCACCAGATGCCACCTACCTTGTTGGTCTCGCTAGAGTCATGCTCTGACCCCCACTAATAATCTGCTCCTCTACTATGAGGGCCTTCTGGATGGAATCATGCAAGGTTTGAGGCATCGGAATCATAACCTTTTCACGTAAGCTTCCATTAAGGATGAACATGAACCTGTTGACCTTATGTTTCTCATTATTAAGATGCAGAGCATACCGAAGAAACTCCATAAAATGGGCCTCATACTCGGGCATTGTATGACCACCCTGTTGTAAGGCATTGAATTTGTTGAGATGACACTCAATGAATTCCTCTTATAGGTACCTCTCTTGGAACCATTCCTCAAACAATTCCCATGACATGTCTTCAACGACCATGTTCAACTCTGGTAGGAGCATCTTCCACCATAGAAGAGCATTTCCCTTCAATTGAAATACCACCATGCGGACCTTCATGTTGGAGGTATAGTCGCGAAGTGCAAAGCACATATCCATACTCTGCAACCATGCCTTAGAGGTTGCGCCATCCGGGGCACCAAAAAACTCAGAAAATTTGACCTTCTCGAGTTCGCGGTGAATGCTATCACTACCGAATGGAGCACATGGTGGACCCTCAGGTGGTGTCAATGCTCTGGTCTAATCTCTATCCAAATGAATGATTAGTGCCTCAGTCATCCACTAAAAATACCTCATCATTCCAACCACATCACCCACCGCTATCTGCTCCTACCCGACAACCTGTTCGTCTCCCTGGGGGTTAGACCTCTTAGACGTCGATACTACGAGAGGCATCGTGCCTCCTCCCCTAGGACCCCATCGTCTGCCTCCGCAACGTCTACCTTAGCGACATCCTCTAACCATGATTACTTGCACTAATACAAGTCAAATCAATTCACAACATTATAATCAAAATCATATCAATGAAAGACGTAGTGATCCCAAGTCACGGGTTGAACCCCGCTCTGATACCACATGTAATGACCCCTTAGTTACAACTACAAGCAAAGAAGAAGTGCAATTTTTTTTTGTTTTTAGGAAAGAAGGTGATGAAGACAACAATTTAACCACACCACTTACGACGAATGCAAGCACGCAGTCCAGGCAACAGGAAACTATGACTCCACACAATAGCACAAGAGAAACTGGGAGAAATGTGCGTAGAACAACAAGGATAAATGACTACCCACCCGACGCAATCACGATCACACCTACAAGATAAGGGACAACATCCCCATCCTGACACAACAACCTTGACGAACAAAGACTAGAACCTCAAGGCGCGCAAACCCCATGCCCAAAGGCATTCAACCCATGCACCAAAAGAGAACTTATGACACTCGATGACACTCACATGGCAGGCACCGACTCCGGCCATGTTATCATTTTCCACTATCCAATACGATGCGTCATGATCCCCTCATCAGGAATCATGTCATCCCCAAATGATAGATGCGTCAATAACCTTGGCGCAACACAACCCAAGGGGACCAAGGATTCAAGAAAAACCAATGCCCTAGGATGAGAAACAAATGACAAGAAGACTATGCCCACACCCCAAGCATCTGGTCAACAGGACTCTAGACAACGTTACTCAAAGAAAGAAAGCAAACACAACTGTTATGTGACTTAGCCAACAACCCATTCGTTCATCAAGTCTAAACTCATCAAAATTGCCATCTAATTAACATTAAGTATAATCTAACTCACATGTTTAAATTATAAATTAGTCATTAATTTACAATCAACTTGACATTAAATACAACCAATTTAGCAAGTCTAATTACCATTTGTCCATCATTACCATCTAATTGACAAATCTAATTTAATCAATATTAAAACCATAAACTACAATTACCATCTAATTAACATTAATTATAATCTAACTAGCATGTCTAAATTATAAATTAGTCATTAATTTACAATCAAAGTGACATTAAATACAACCAATTTAGCAAGTCTAAATACCATTTATCCATCATTACCATCTAATTGACAAATAAATTTAATTAAGGTTAAAACTAAAGGACAAGTCTGGTCTAAGTTAGTTAAAGGTGATCTAAACAATTCAAGGTTGTCTATTCAATGAAGAGGTCGTCAAATGCTAATAATTTTATGTAAGAAGTAATTATAATTTACCATACTATAAGGCTAATGTTTAAACTATACATGGGATGTCAATTTAAAATTGGAATTTGTGTGGATGATAAGTCGCCTGGAAATCTAATAAAACATGACCAGAATTATAGTGCTTTGTAATCAATTATACAAGGTTGTCAACGAAATACTATCTCAAGATTGTAACTTGAAGGGGCGCTGGCACCAGATTTTGTTGATCTACCAACTCTCTTTAAAGGAGTTAAAGTTAAAGAAAAGTTGTAAGAGGGGTATAAATGGTTGCCAATACACAATCTGGGGACGCAATAAGTCCACCAACCAGATACCTGTCAATGCATAGTGTTGGTGTGACCCCAACCCCAAAGTTATTTAACTCGCCCAGGGAGGAAATCCAAAAGACAAACATGATACATGCCGTCAATTATGTTGGGTGAAATGCTGACACTAAAAAACATAAAAACTTTGACAAATAATAAAACACAGACTTAAAGGAAAAGACAAATGTAGATTTATGCTCGCTGCTAGGAACAACCATGGGCACATCTTACACTCAATACATCACTCCACGGTAGAAACTAAATAAAACTGAATGATAATGTTCTGGTAACGATTCAGTATAACAGAAAAATAATATATATATAAACGAAACCTATCTATAACTAAGTAATGAGCAGTCGAAAATAGATATCAGTAAAAAGTCATGCAACGATTTACAAAAACGTTGTCCCAATTCATTGCCGAGTTCTTGCAGTCCATAGGGTAAGGAAATCATGTTCTAAATTTGAGTGGTTATATAAAATCGCAGTCTTAAATGCAATGTTTCCAATTAAAAAAAAATGGCAAATCGCCAGGGTAACAAGGGTAAACACAGTCACTACCAGTGGCAAAAAATGCAGTCATAAAAATTAAAGGAATCGTAGTCTTAAAAGATGAAATTGCAAAGTACTCCAATGGAAATTCCCAGTCATTTCACCCCAAACAAAAACGTGACCAATGCACACGAAATGCGGATTGCATTCGCCGTCAAGTATCAATCGCAGAGGGATTTTATAGAACCAAGCATTAAAAAACACATCTTACAATTGCCTTCAGAGTAGTAAATCGTTGACCTTACCAGGAAAATTCGCTATCAAGGAAATGTAAACTGCAGAGGGAGAATGCTAACCAGAGGGGAGAGAAGCGTAGGGCAAGAATCGTGGTTGAATAAGTTGAAATTGCAGAGACAAAAAATTCAGTCAATGAATTAATTTACAGAGTGAGCATAGGCTGGTTTTCAAAGAGTCGATACAAAGTAAAATATAAAAGTATTCCACCTTCAAGATGTAAGTAAAATGCAAAGAAATGAAGGTAGTAAAACGTCGTCATTCGGTGGACAAAATGTACTCCATAAGATTCAAGCACAGAGAGAAAAATGCAAAGAATAAAATTAGGGGGTAGGAGTGATAACTACGATGGAGTTACTCCACACAAGTAGGCACAATGACCATCAATCAGCCAAGAGAAATCCACAGGGGTAGACGGTTGGTAGGAACATCCTTCACTCACCATCCACACACAAAAAAGCAAGGTGTTTAGATCCATAGGTCTATTAACATTGAAGTGACGACCATAGATCAGGCTCTTGGCTGACTACTTAGGTGTGCACTAGTGGGTTAGGGATGAAGGAAAAAAAATATAAAACGTAAATCATCACAAATCAATAAAACCATAGGACGGTCAAGACATGCAGGGATCAAAAGCCAAGGAAATAAATTAACAACGAACTTAAGTCTATGGGGAAAATTAGAAATCAATTAAAATGTTATGTCAATCATTCTCTTTACCTGATTAAACATACAGAATAAGAGAGTAAAGTATATTAATAATCTACCATGCAAAAATAAAGGAAGCGTACCGTATCCCAAGTAACCCACTCTGAGTTGTTGTCTTGCATGCTCTGTGCAGCTCCCACTTTTCGACTGATGAGACTTCACCAGTACCTCCCAGCCAACACTAGGGGTACTCTTCTTCCCCCTTATCCCCCCGAGCCGCAAAGGGGCCACACACACTAACAAGAGAATCAACTAGCTCCCATCTCGCCTCGCAAGGCCGAGCTATCACTCCTCACCAAGCTAGGTATCCCAACTCCCACAAGCTAAGTTAGTCAAGTATAAATTTATTCAGTGTAACATTATCCAAACATAAGAGATCCATCATCCTCCTCCTCCCTCCTTTATATAGATTTTCTAAGTCCATTACTTTCCCAAAATCCCTTTTAACTTATTGTTTAATAATTTAATTCATAAAAATCCTCCTCATACATGTGTCACCCATCCCCTTCATTCTTCCATAAATTAATTTCATTAATTAATTAATTACCCCTATTTCCCTCACTCACCTAACGACACTCCTCGAATCGATCCTAGGTGTCCACATATTCCCTTACAAGCTTTAATGACTTTCCCCCTTATTAATTTACTAGTTGAGTTTAAAATAGAAAATTCTTAAATGCTAGATACCTTACTAAGTTAGACTTTATGCTCTCTTTGTTTTTTCTTATGTTTCCCTCTTCCTTTTTTTATGTTTCCCTCTTTTCCTAGTTTCCTAATTATTTTAGATTTCCCTCTTTCTCCATTTTATTTAAACTCAAAAAGGCATGTGCAGAAACTTACCCTTTTTCCACTTTTTCTTTTTAATGAATAAATTTTTATTAGCATAATATAGTAAAACAAGTATTTTCCCTTTTTAGATTTTATCCCAAAAGATTTTTATAAATCAATTTAATTGCTTACCCCCTTCTTGTCACAAGATTAATGAATATTACCATTATTGTTTATTTTATAAACAGATAAAAATTTATCACAAGTATAATTTAGACCTAGACTTTATATTCCTAGGTTGGGTGACATTTTATTAGGGGAAAAGTTTTAAATCTTCCTTAACACGTTATTCATCCTAAGGCCATCTAGGTTTATCCATTTATTAAATAACAATGAGACGTGCCCTTCGGGATGCACTAGCTGCTCCAAGGGAGCCACTCGCCTCTTTTTGTTTCTCTTACGTGACATGCCCTTCAGGACGCACTACGTGCTCCAAGGGTGCCACTCGCCTCCTTTCATTTTTCTTGTGCGACGTGCCCTTAAGGATGCACTACGTGCTCCAAGGGTGCCACTAGCCTCTTGACTGACTTGGTAGACATCTAAAACCCCTGGAGTCAATACTCCATGAGGTGATCTTGTGGGAGACTAAGGGCCTCTAAGAAATAAGGCCCATGCCTTATTGCGCGCCCCTTAGAATCATCGTGAGCGACTATCATAGTCAACCCTCACAACATCGTGGGTATTCTCGAACTAGGTAGTCATTAACCTATAGTTCGAGCCACAGTGGGAGTGCTAGTAGGCTATGGAAGGGCTGTTGTCCACACCTCTCCCTCAACATCTATGGTAGTCATGTGTGACCCTTTACTCCACATGTGAGTCTGGTCGCCAAGCTATCGTTAGCCTGCATCATCAACCAATCATGTCAAAATATATCCATATCATATCATCTAATCAGATGCACTAATATCACATATAAAACAATCAAACCCCAATGGTTTACTCCCCAACTCGATATGGAGTCCAAGGGGTTCCATCGATGCCTTTGCATCCTTGAGGTCCAAAATCCTCCACACTCAGAAAAACTGAGTCAATAGCACATGTCTATATCAATGCAACAAAACAACATGTCATCAACCCATAACGTCACATAATCCAAATCAAATGTTTAATAGTATAATAATATGGATCACTTGCGAGAAAGTGTCCTCAAAGAATAAGTTTTCTCAGCATGTGCAACAACGGGATGTTACAATCCCTAATGGATTTCCAAATAGTTTTACATTCTTTATCATACCAAGTGTTGGTTGTTCTATTATTCTTTTTATAGGACACCTCAAAAGAGAACTTGTTAATATAAGTGGAAAGGGTAGTTGTAAAATTATGATAGAGTTCGTTAATGTTGTCCTTCTAAGT
Organism: Picea glauca; assembly: GCA_000966675.3. Classification (NCBI taxonomy): domain Eukaryota; kingdom Viridiplantae; phylum Streptophyta; class Pinopsida; order Pinales; family Pinaceae; genus Picea; species Picea glauca. The sequence goes on from JZKD02S0688926.1 coordinate 265,237, forward strand.
TAGGAGGTTTAATTTACTATTTAAATCCTTTAAGAAAATGTCAACTTTACTTTTGTCATAGCGCAAATTCCTTTGATTATTAGAATTATCTTCAATGGTGCTCCTATGCATGGAAATTTTTAGAGTTAGGGTTAAAGGTTTATGATCAGAGTCAAGCTCATGGTCATTTAAAAGGTCAAAAGTTGTTATTTGGTTGGAAACGAGGATATCAGATATCACATAATCTACAACACTACTACCTAGCCCATGCATACATGTCATTTGGTTGGAGTTTGGCCACTTCACTACTCCATTAAAAATTATTAGGCCTTGAGAGATGCAAAGCTTAACCAACTCAATACCAAACAAATTCTCAATTAGGTCTTCAAAGCTTCTTTTGTAGCTATTATATAAAACAAGGTCCTCATCTAGCCATAAAAGAGTAGCTTGTTTAGTTGTAGTTCTAGCATTAAAGTCTCCTAGAAGGAGGATATTAGCTTCATTTTTCAAATTATAAATATCTTGTTCTAAATTATTATAGGGACAATTATTATCTAGATTATTTTTCTTATAAAAGTAGAAATAATAGGTGCAAAATAACAAATTTCTATATACATATTCTTATCATTGGTGCTTGAAATTTCTATCCAAATGTATTGATTAAGAGGGCCAATCTTATGAAGTTGAATGCGAGGAGAAATGTTTTTTCTAATATAACAAGATATGCCTCCTATCCCTATACAGTGAGATTTTTGTTCCATTCCGACCACAAGGAAAATCCTTCCATGTTAGGGACCTTAGACTCCTCATTCCCCCAAGTTTCAGCTAGACAGATAATATCAATATCACTCGGGATCCAACTTATCATAGGACCTTTGCGCCATGGAAAGCCAAGACAATTCCAGAAAAGGATCCAGAGTGTCCCAAATTCCTATTTATTATTATCCTTCTGGTCTCTATCCCGAACAATAGCTTTTCGATTTCTAATTATTACCCATTTTCCTTCTTTCCTGGCTTCTTTTTCCTTTTTAATTTCCTTCCTTAATTCAGCTCGGTCTTCGGGAATGAGGTGTTCATTTATAAATATTCCTTACCCTTTTAAGCTCAGAGATGTACTAAGTATGTTATATTTATGGTCATTACAACTTACTTTGACATGGATCAACCTATCTCTATGATCACGTATTTTTCCTAGCCTCTTTGCTTCTATGAGGTAAGTTGTATCAATTTGTGATTTATTTTTTAATTCTTCTTTTACTATTGCTAGCGCATCCTCCTCTTTTTGTTCTTTTATACCAAAAATTATGAGGTTCAAGGATCTTTTGTTACGCTCATGGTCCAATTCGATTATCTTATTCATTTCCTCTTTGATGTGTTTGATATCCAATTTGTTTTCCATATTACTGAGGGTCAAATTTTTGGTTAGTTTTTCTTCTAGCTCTTTAATCCTATCTCTCAAGTTGTGATTTTCTTCAACCCCTCCTTCTTTGGTTTATTGTTTATGTTTTTCCATTTCTTGAATTCTATCCTTCATTGTCTGCAATTCACTCTTGAACCCTAAGAATCTATCATCTATTTGAGTTTGAATGGTATCTTTATTTTGTTTTTCAATCATTGCATCTAGCTCTATTTGGACTATTACATCTCTTTCTTCACTCCTTTTTTCTAATGTTTCTAACTCTATTTGGATTTTGGCATCTCTCTCTTCTCTTCTTTTTTCTACTAATTCCATATAATCGTAAAGGATCTATAGGGTGATTTTGGGGGGCCTCGACTTGTTAGGATGAGTTTTTGGAATAGGTGGTGTAGTGCTCATATTGAAAAGAAGAGAAAAAATATGTAACAATTATTATTATGGATTGACTTTATCTGTCAAATCAACTTTTACTTATGAAACTTAAAATAAAAATAAAAATAAAAATTTATTTAAATCTCTTTACGTAAAATTAAAATTGGATCAAAGTAAAAAGTTACTCACCTCATTTCAGATGTCCAAATGCTCAAGCCGTTGAAGAATTCAAAAATAATTTCTAAAAACCGCAGAGAAGTCTGGAGAAACTACAGAGATTATTCTAGGTAAAAAAGGTAAAAACCAAAGAGAAGTATTATTCCCCTTCAAAATCCTAGATATATAATCTTAGAAATAA
>JZKD02S0688982.1:0-15288 GCA_000966675.3 Picea glauca
AATTCATCAATGAAGGGAATGGGAAACTTATCTTTAATAGTGATCTTGTTGAGCTCTCTATAATTTGGACACATATGCCATGAGCCATCTTTCTTGAGTACCATTACCACTGGTGTAGAGTAAGAACTTTGGCTAGGTATAATAATGCCAGCCTCTAGAATTTCTTCAACCATACACTCAATTTCACTCTTCTAGGCATAAGGGTATATATAAGCCATGATGTTAGGAGGAAAACTCCAAGGAATTAGGTGAATAACATGATCATGATTTCAAGTGGGTGGAAGACCATTGGGAATATCTTCAAATACTTTGGAATGTTTATCAATGATCCCTTGGAGATCTAGGGGAATACATGGCTTAGATGTTTCAACATATAGTGAGCATAGTTGTGAAATTACACCCTGATGCCCCTTTTTCAATAATTTTTTCATCCCATTAGAGCTTATCACCTTATTAGGTTTCCCTGTGATACCCCTTAACTCAATTTGTTTTCCTTCCAATGAAAATTTCATGAAAATTTATTGAAAATTAAAACACATTGTTCCTAATGATTGTAACCATTGGATTCCTAGTACGACATCAACACCACCAATGGGTATATCAATCATTGGAATATTCATTACATATTCCCCCATAGTAAGATTTATCTTATTTCATTTTCCTGAGAAATTAATAGTTCCTCCATCTGCAATCATTACTTGAAACTCTGGCGTTGGATATACACAGAAATTGAGATCTTTGGCTAATTTATAGTGAATGAAATTATGAGTACTACCAGAATCAATTACTACTATTACCTTTTTATTTTTTATATATCCTTCGATCTTGAGGGTTTGAGGAGTGCTAATTCCAGCCAATGCATTGCATGATATTGTGGGAGTCAAATATTCAAAAGAAATCGCTTCTACGTTTTCATCTTGAGGTGGTTCTTGTTCTTGTTCTTCTTCCTCTTCACAATCTATGTAGAATAATTTCTTCTCACCAAACTTATGCCCCTTACTATACTTGTTGTCACAATTAAAGCATAAACCTTTTGATTTTCTTTCCTCCAATTGTTGAGGTGTCAACCTTGTAGGTTGAGGTGTTTTAGAAGATGGAACATTATTCTCTCGATAGATGTTAGGAGTGGTCCTTCTAGTATCCATAGCCATATTTTGACTTTCAACATTTCTTTCCAACCTGAATGCATTCTCCAATGATTTGGGTTCCCAAAGGTGAACCTCATGTTGAATGTTATCCTTTAAAGTTCCTATGAATACATCAATCAGGTGCTCACCTGGAATATATTTTACCTTTGTATTCAATCTTTGGAAGTTCTCAATGTGCTCTGTAATTGAACCCTTTTGCTTGAGATTTATCAATTGGATAAAGAAGGTATTGCTCTTTGTATCCTCATAGTGTGCTATCATTTCTTCCTTGAACATTATCAAGTGACGAGTGATTTGTGAGAAAAAATCCATCGATACCACACAAATTGATTGGGTTCTAAATATACAGAAGCAATTCGTACCTTTTGTGTATGTGGAACATCATGTAGATCAAATAATTTCTCCATATGAAGTATCCATGTGATTGGATACTTGCCATCAAACTTCCTCATATCGATCTTAAGAAAGTGGTTGGTCTTCAACCCAAAGTTAGAGTTTCTCCGTTCTTGATTCATCTTCCTTTTGTCCTTATCATGAATTTCATGGGATACATTTTCACTTTTAGGTGTCCTCTCTATTAGAAATTTTTTCAATCCTTCCATGATCTCTCTTTTTAAATCCTCCATCTTAGTATCCATTATTTCCGCCAACTTAGCTTTAATTGAATCCATCATCCCTTGTAGTTCATATTTTGTTACTGTCTTCTTTTGTAAATAATTTATGTCTTTGTGCATTTCTTCACCTTCATCAAGAGTCCAAGTAGGATTGTCTGGAGGCTTATTTGGTGTAGAAGTTCCCTTTTTTGGTGGCATGTTGGCCAAGTATCAGTTTTAAACCTTGATTTTGAGGTGGTTCTGCTAGACGATATTTCTTCTGTTGTATCTCCAAAATTTCATCCCTTCTGGGTATGAAAATTTCTTTTTTGTAGTTCTCTGATATTTCTTCTTTGCAATTCCATAGGTATGATCAAAATTGGATGTGCCAAGTGGAAGTTATGGTAACTTCCCCAAAAATTGCTGATTTTTGTCCTTTCCAAGAGATCTCACTTGTATAGAGTGCCCTTCACAAAATTACTACAGACTGTTCACTATCTACTGAAACTGGTCTCACTCAATTTGGATACTCTAGGAAGAATTTTGATTGTTTTACCCGGAACACCTACTTGAGACTAATCAATAGGACTAGTCAGATACCTTATCTTCCACATGGTGTATATACAAATGTATGATGACCCATAAGCTGAAATTTTTATCACAGATACCTTAATAATTTCTATGAATATTCTTTTGATGTCAGGGTCTGAAATGTTACATAAAAAATTTCATAGAGAAAAATTCCGCAATGACTAAATTCAGGATGATTCCATAAACCTATATTACACATGCTATATCTCCAAAATTATAATGCCTCAGGAGTTGAAAATTGAACCCAACATACCCTTATCCATCTACTAAATATCCTCCAAGGGGTTCTTTGTAAAAAAATGTAGAAAAAATACCAAGGTGTGTTAGATGTAGCAGTGAAACCCTAAGACCTTGAGCTCTGATACCAAATGTTAGGAACCAAATACCAAGATAGCATAGAAAAATCTTAGAATAAGTACTCAACGCCTTGAAAAAGAGATAATTTCAGATAATAAGTCTCTTCAAGGGGGAAATCTCGTTATACACCACATAGATTTCCCAATACAAGATGATTCCAAATGAAAATGTCTCCTTGGTATATATAGGAGACTAGGAGGTACCATTACAACTAATGGACCCAAGCCGACATAAATAAAATAACATTGCTATTGTAATATGCCCCAATTAAGGGGAAATGTGCCACTATTTAGGGCTTAACACGTTATTCTTCTTGTGATCTTGGTTTACTGCAGCTTGTATTGTTGCTGCAAATGTTTATGGTTCAGTTAATGCTAAATTGAAATAAACTACATGCTTGAGCTAAGCATTAAAATTCAACATGGTATCTGAGCAGTTATTGAAGATGATAATGTGTACATTATATGAAGGCAGGTCGTGGACATATAAAAGTTTTCATACCCCTACTGTTGGTGTAAGGAGAAGGCTGAAACCTCACTTAAATTCTGTGGTGAAGTTTGATATTGGCCGCAAGTCTAGTAGCCTGGGACGAGTCTTGATTACGGGCTTAAAATTTGGTCGAGCATTGTTTAAAGTAGTTAAGGGAGACCATGGTATGGAGAGGCTCATCCAGCATTGTCACAGCCAGAAGAACCCCTAACTATAGACCTAACTGTAGACCTAAAAACAACAGACCTACCACAGAGCTAAAACTAAACCCTAAGCAAAATTGCAGACCGATTTTTTAGGGATATTTGAGGAAGACTCTGAGGTATTATGGCGACAGGTTTTTGTGCATATATGAGGAGGATAAGGCCAAGTTTCAGGCCTGTGTTAAGTGCTTATTTGAGGTGATTTGATGATTAGATATGAGGTATTTTTGAAGTATATCTTAGGCGTGTGAAGGGTTGTTTAGTAGCCACGTTTTTAGAGCATTAAGGTAATTTCCGAGGCAACAAAAAGTGATTTCTGAGGCAACGAAAAGGTGACTCCCGAGGCAACAGACTAAATAGATATGAGGCTATAAAGGTGGATATAAGGTTTATCTTGTAGCAGAGATTAAGTTCAAACTAGAGGCATGTTCTTTGATAGTCCCGAGACTAATTCTAAAGTCTTTCCTAAAACAATTTTGAAACAATTCCGAAGTAGTTAGTGTGGAAAACCTGCAAAGTGATCAAAGGCAGATCTAAGTTCTTCTGCAGGCCGAATTTTATGAGGTAATGAGGCATACCTCATACAAAATCTGAGAGTGAAGTCTGGAATCATCTCTTGCATAACCAAGTGAATATTGAGAAGCAACTAGAGACCCATCTTGGGTACAAATTTCAGTTTTTGCTACAGGAAGTATAATAGCAAATTTCTAATTCTAAGTTTGAAGAAGTTTTGAGGTAAATTTTTGAAACTTGTTTCAAGAGTGATATTTGGTGTGACTTTTGAGTGTGGAATATAAGTGCACCTTATGCAAGCTCTAGTGGACATCAAGGAGACTATACTTGCAACTAGTGATTTGCAAGGATTCAAGCCCTTGTCACAAGGAGACTAGATTTGTAGCTAGTGATGTGAAAGGTTTCAATCCCTTGTCACTATGAGACTAGAATTGCAACTAGTGATGTGCAATGAAATCAATATAAAGCACCTCAAAATAAGTCAAGAAATCAAGAAAGAACGACGAGGAGTTCTTCCCTATCTCATCTTTCTCACGAGGATCAAAATAAATATTGAGCATGATTGCAAACTAAGGTAAGTTTTGTACTACTTTCCTTAATTGATTTGATCATTACTCTGTAGTAGCTTGCTTTTGATAATGAGGGGTATTATCCCTCATGTGGGAGCTCTCATGACTGGACCATGATCCCTGGTACGGGAGTCCAAATCTTCTTGGTTGGTTGTTATCCTAGTACTTTTGGTTTTTATCCCTATAGGAGGCCATATTGGTTACTATCCTAGTACGAGAGGCCAAATTTCTTCTTTCATTATTGAAGGAACATGATCCCTGGTACGGGAGTCCAAATTTTCTTGGTTGGTTGTTATCCTAGTACAGGAGGCCATTTTGATTGTTATCCATACGAGAGGCCATCTTGGTTATTATCCTAGTACATGAGGCCAAATTTCTTATTTCATTATTTAAGGGCCATGATCTGTGGTACGAGAGTCCAATTTTTTCTTTGGCTGGTTATTATCCTAGTACATGAGGCCATTTTGATTTTTATCCCTACGAGAGGTCATCTTTGTTATTATCCTAGTACGTGAGGCCAACAAAGTGATGTAGAGGTAGTAGAGGACCTGAGAATACATGGGATGTCTCCAGGGTAGCAACACCAGAAAAGGAATATGTCTATCCTTCAAAATTCAGAGGGAGTCACTTGACTTGGAGGGAGTCAAATTATTTTGAGAAGAAGGAAAAGACATTAACTTCTCCTCCTTCAGCAGTTCAGAGGGAGACAATCATTGATTCAATTGATCTAGTTGATCCTGTAGCTCTAGTTGATGTTCCCATAGATATGCCAGTAGGTCGGAAGAGGCCTGCATGTGCTCGACAAAATCTGCAGGAGACAGAGGAAAATGTAGCTCCTCGTGGAACATTTTGAGAGAGAAAGATACCATAGATATTTTCAAACTATGTTTCAACCATGGGCCACATCATTGATACTGAGCCTTCTTGTCATGGAGAAGTAGCAGGCTAGCAGGTTTGGAAACATTCCATGATCGAAAAGTATCAATCCATCATGAAGAATGATGTGTGGGATATTGTTCCGAGACTGGAAGGGAATTCTATGGTGACTTCCAAGTGGATATATAAGATCAAACATGTAGCTGATGGAAGTGTCAAGAAGTACAAAGTGGGATTTATGGCTAGAATATTCTCTCAGCTGGAGGGAATAGATTATGAGGAGAAATTTTCTCCTGTTTCCCAAATACACTTCCATCTGTACGATTCTTGATCTTGTAGCATCCATGGGTTGAAGACTACATTAGATGGATGTAAAGACAACCTTTCTCAATGGTGATATTGAGGAAGAGATCTACATCGAGAAATCAAATGGATTTGTGACACATGAGAAGGAGTCTCATGTATACAATTTGAAGAAATCCATGTATGGACTAAAGCAGGCACCTCGAGCATGAATGTTGGATACTTGATGAGTTTGGGATTCAACAAGAGTGTTTTTGATCCCAACCTATACTATCACATTGTTGGTGATGAGTTCCTGATTTTGGTCCTATATGTTGGTGACTTATTCCTCACCGGTTCAGAAATCCTCATTGTTGAATGCAAGCGTGCATTGGCTTATAAATTTGAGACGAATGACCTTGGTATGATGCACTACTTCTTGGGACTAGAAGTATGGAAAAGGACTGATGATATTTTCCTGAGTCAAGGAGAATACATAGTTGAGATATTGAAGAGATTCGATATGAAAGACTGCAAATCCATGCCTACACTGATGGTGATTAATTTGAAGAAGATGAACAAGGCTTCTTCTCAGTCAGGATATATTGATCCACATATTTACAGACAACTGATTGGATCATTGATGTATCTGGTTAACACCAGACCTGATATATGCTATGCAGTGAGTGTATTCAGTTAGTTTATGAGTCAGTCGAGACAAACACACTAGATAACAACAAAGAATGTGTTGAGATATCTACGAGGCACAGTTGGTTATGGCTTGAGATATGCCTCTGGTGTAGACATGAGATTGCAGGGATATGTGAATGCAGATTGGGTAGGGAGTGCAGTGGACCAGAAGAGAACATCCAGTTGTTGTTTTACTTTGGGATCTTCCATGGTTTCCTGGTGCATCAGGAAAGAAACTTCCGTGGCTTTGAGTACCACATAAGTAGAGTACATTTCATTATGTGTGGGAATTCCATGAAGTAGTGTGGATTTGTAATATCCTTGCAGACTTATTTGGTCATGATAGGGATTCCACCGTTATCCATTACGATAACCAGAGTTGTGTGAAGCTCTTTGAGAATCCCGTGTTTCATGATAAATCAAAACACATTGAGATAAAATACCATTATATCCGAGATATGGTGCAAAGGAAAGTAGTACATGTGAAATACCTTTCTACACAAGAGAACGTTACAGATGTCTTCACCAAACCACTTGCCAGGATGAAGTTTGAGTACTTCCATGAGAGACTTGGCCTGATGGAGAATGCCTCCCTAGTTGAGAGGGAGTGTTGATGATTGCAACATTGTGTGACATTCTCCAGGTCGTTCTCCTCTGGACTAAGTTGAGATGATCTATGAAAGAGCCCATGTGTTGGGTGTGCCCATGTGATGGGTGTGCATCCGACTATGGACTGAGTTGTGATGATGTGTGGTCTCTTGTATACTCCTCTGGACTAAGTTGAGATGAATTGAGATGGTCTCCTACCTTGTACTCCTCTAGAATGAGTTGAGTCAGCTTGAGATGGTCTCCTTCCTTGTACTCCTATGGAATTAGTTGAGTCGGCTTGAGATGGCTCTCAAGATGATACTCCTATGGATTTAGTTGAGTTGATCAGTTGAGAGTGACGTCCCTGTGGGTGAGCACAAGTGGGTGTGTCCCTAGTGGTTGAGCACTAGAGGATGTGTGGATCCCTTGCTATATTGTCCAAGAGTAAGATTTGTTCTAACCCTAATTTGTGTTGTAAAGGGTACAAGTTGGCCCCACCATGTAGAAGATAAATAATATTGTGTAATGATTAATTATATTTTAAGTTGTTCAAGTCGGCCCTATTGTGAATATAGACACATCTATTTGATGTAATATGATTTTTATAAATAATATATATATCCCCATTTTGGATCGTATCTCTTACTTGCAAAATGCATGGTCTGAGTTTATGAGGACTGAAGTGTGCACTTTTCTAGGCACTAGTCCTTCTTGGTCATAGAAGCACCCTCTTGTGTGCTAGGGTTTGGTGGTGGATGGTGGATATTCTCCTATAAATATAAGCAAAGTATTGTTGGGTTTTTCCCTTGGTTGAGAAGGGTTTTTCCATGATACTTCTTGTGTTCTTGTAAATGGTTATTCTTCTTATGATCTTGGTTTACTACAACTTGTATTGTTGTTGCAAATGGTTATCGTTCAACTAATTCTTAATTGAAATAAAATACATGCTTGAGCTAAGAATTAAAATTCAACATACATGAACTAACTAAAGCACTCTTTGTGCTCTCCAATCTTGTCCTTCATCAAACAATGCTTGATTATTATTCCCTACTTAGCAAGATTTCCACACACGCTGAATCTACTACTGGATGCCAAAAGTCCATCTACCAAATTATCTTGAGCTAAATAAGAGAGGTAGATCAGGTTAGTATGTCCATATTACTGATGCCAAAGTGTACTAATGTTTGATGCACTCTTGGTTGCCAATGCCTGCTTGCTGACCTGTCCAATGTTAACTAGTCTAGATAGTGCATGATCCTCCACACCAAGAGCAATACTCTTCCCGATCTCCTTGTGAACTATGTAGTGTTTTTCACTGTTGAATTTGACATATAGTTGGTGGTTGTCAATTTTCACATGCAACTCTACGTGAATAATTTCAGATATGAAAAGTTCTTCCTAGTGATCTAACAATAAAACCCTAATTGTTCTCACTGAACAACTTTACACTGAAATTATTGACTAAAAACATATGCAATGTAAACACAAAGATTGGAGATGAATCCTCAATATACATGAGATGCAATTTTAGCTATGTAATATTGTTAACAAAAAAAATCATGAGGGAAAACTAGCCCTCCTAGCCAATACAAAATCACCAAAATTCTGAGGACAACCCTGTCCTCCAAGTCACCAAAACTGAGAACAACATTGTTCTCCAATATACAAATCAGAAAACCAAACCTCAACAATATTCTAGAAATCTCCTTTTCTTAGGAATCTGCTTTAGATCACATGTGCAACTTACTGATGTCACTTGTCAGCATGTACAGATCTGTACCTGCCCAGAAAAATCAGATACACAATTCACCTTACTGGAAACCTGCGAACGTACATTGTTTTCTCCACTACAAATTGCATATACCCATATGCAATTTTTCCTTCTACAACTCGTGTATATACATGCTTTGTCCTCCTACAAGTCACATGTTGTACAAAAGATTTGTTCCATGCATTCAACATTCTTCGCCTCTCTCTTCAAGGCTAGATTCACCACGTTGCAGACTTTCCCTTTGCTAAGATCACCAATCCTCCTTGACATATGTGCAAACTCACTTATTCCAAATCAATTCTTCCACACACTCTACATGATATGAAATGTCGCAATGAATTCTCTCGTTTGTACACAATCCTTAGGGATCACCATAGAATCCCCTCCACAAGTCAAAATCAAATTAGGATTTAGCTGTGGGTGTGAAGCCCCAACACAAGCCCATAAATCCCTTCATCAAACTCATGAATATCTCACTCAAATCCAAGGGGGTTTTCTCCAAACCAAAAGTTTGATGTGGTTCCCATGATGATTCCCACATTCCCAACACCTAGGTTCATGTGAGAATACATACCCAAAGCTACAAAAAATAAACACTTCCTCTTAGCGAGGAAGGTATTCTCACCACACTCCACAATTTGGAATTACTCCCAAAGATACAATAAACAACACTCCCTCTTAGTGAGGGAGGCATCCCATCCATCATCATCTGAGTGCACCTCTTCCTCCCATGATGAAAGTGTCTTTGTGTCATGTATTATATATGTTATCAGAGTTGCACTAAACTCCTCCCCAACTCTTGATGTCCAATCTGTCTAATTGGCTACATCCTTGGTCACTAGAGAAAATCTTGTTGTCAGATCTATCTGATTGGCCGAATCCTCTGTCACTAGAGAAAATCCTACCGTCCAATATATTTGATTGGCCACATCCCCAGTCACTGAAGAAGATATTATTTTCCATTCTATCTAACTAGACGCATCCTCGATTACTGAGGCAAAATATGTCTGGTTTTTTCGCATCCTTGGTTACTGAGGAAAATCCTATTGTCTAGGCTACATTACTGGCTAGTCCCTCTGTGACTGAAGTAATTCATATCTCCTGACTAGATTCCTCCTCTATCATAGTAGCATAACCTCCTAAGTCAACTAGATTCTCCATGGAAGATACATATATATAAGAAGCCTCCTTCTCCTACATCTTCTGTCTGACCTCCTCAACCCATGAAACTTGTCTTCTAGTCCCGGAAGATGTCTCTCTTCCATCTGAACCAGGGGTGGAAATCCCTATGAATGATTGGCTCTCCTTCTGAGACAACTGACTCTCTTGGAGATCAATCTCACTTTGAGTTTGCATGCTCCCTATGAAACCTCACTCCCTATGAGTCTATACAATACCTGGATTCATTTTCTCCCTTTGAACCTGTTGACCTCCTCTGAAGTCTAATATCCTATGACCTATATTGGGAGGCTTCTTCCCCTAATAGATCCTGAGGGATGACTCCCTTTGAAATTTTTCCCCTCTGAGATGACACTGCTAGTGGGGCCACCTGCCTCACTACCCGTGGATCCACTTTCTCCTCCTCATTTGTCTCTCTACTCTTCCTGGCCACATTGTGCATAGGCTATCCCATCAACCTATATAGGTTTACCTCCCTAAATCCAAGAACCAATACTGGCCTGAAGCTAGATCATCTAGGAATAAACAACACTTGTTTGTCTCAAAACAATATATGGTATCCCTTATTCTCAATCTCCGATACTAAAAGAAAAATCCTCCTAAGTTATGGCACCCATAACACATTCGACACCCTCATCACCTCTCCTAACTCCATATGGAATGATACCGTACCAGATCCTCATACTGCATGCTTGGTTCCCATACCAATCTCTATAACCAAGTATAAGCCAATCTCTGTGAAGTTGTCAAACAACTCTCGAGCACTCCATTATCCACCAACCAAGTCATCCTGTTGGAACCTATACTTGAAAGGGAGGAGACCAACAAGATCTCCTTTTGGAACCTGTTTGCAACCTCATCAACCTCTACTATTGATGCATGTTTTATTCATCCCCTTCCCCTCTGGTGTGGACACTGAGAAACATAGTACCCAAAGTCACGACACTCAAAACATCTGATCTTACTAAGATCCTTGTTCTGTCTTGGTTCTGGAGATGCTTCTTGTTAGAAAAATAGGATCACAGAGAAATTAAATAAAAAATATATAGAAATAAAGCATATAAGATACGTAATACAATAAAGACATAGATATATGTGGTTGAATCAGTGTGGGATATGTCCACCAGAGAAATTTCCAGGTCCTTCCTTTATTATTATACAACAAATGAAGGGATACAACCTATTGTTTGAATAATAGGTGTGCTCGTTTAACCATAGATAATATCTCAATATTGTCACCAAACCATAGGCACAAATAACACCCCCAAGGACCTTAACCTTGACAGAGGGAATAATTTTGGAAGAAAACCCTAGAAGCAATATCCAATCAAGGTAGGGTACATCTCTTCAGGGCTAGCACACCAAGCAAGAATAACCAAAATCAAAGAAGAAAGTCCAAACCATAACCAAGAGAAAGTGCAAGCCAAAACCAAAATTTTTCAGTTGCAGCAGCTGCAGTTACAACTCCTCTTCAAACTTGCGCACCACTGGCCTTATGCAGTTATGAGAGGTGAGATGAAAAATGTGCTCTAGCACCCTCTTATTTATAGTCCTCCAAGTGACCTAACTGGGTTGAATTCTACTTCTGGAAGCTATTAACTCAATAATAAATGTTCTCTTGAGCAGACTTGCTTCCTAGGGTTATTATCCAACGTTTTAGGGTTTCTATTGCTTCCCAAAATATTCTAGTCTCATCGGGGTTACATGTAGAGGTTAATACCTCTCAAAACTACCATAATATAAACACTCCCTCCTAGCTAGGGATGTATTAAAGTTAATGTTCTTGAGCACAAACAAACCATTCAACCGGTAGCACCATCATATCCACACAAGCTATCTCATGGTCAAATCATGAGCACCATCATCACTATCAGTATCATTTGATTGCATCAACAACATCATCTCTTGAAGCCATACTCCACAGAGTGATACAAGAACCATTATTCTAGTATGGACATATTTCCTAGAAGAATAATTGTTCCAACAAATGCTGGAAGCCACACCATGGGATACAAGGACTATTCTTCTAATCTGGACATACATCCTAGAATAATGATTCTCCTGGACCATTTTCCATAGGGAGAATGTATGTCCACCAACACACTGACTATCCCTCTAGCTAGCAATTATCTCCAACACTAGTGGTAGTATCCATGGAAATTAGAACAATTCCATTCAATAGAACACAACCGTGCCTATACATAGTAGTACATAACTACTATCTAGTGGTACACAACCACACCTAGTAGCACACAACTACTAACCAATGACACATAGTCACAACCAGTGTAACACATCCCACCATAGTAGCATACAACTACTGTCTAGAGACATACAATCTCCACAAAAATCAAATCATCTGATATCAAACTGCATAACAATATCACGATAGAAACTGAGTCATTTGGGCCATTCTTCCACTCACATATGTGATATCTCGAAGAAAATATACCCTTAGAAAGTAAAACATTAGCCATGGGATATATGGACTATTCTTCCCAAGAATAGAAGAATAATTGTCCCTAATTTCTGAGCCTGGAAAATTCACCTAACTGGGCCATTCTTCTGACACTAATCATAGTGCAACCTAGAGAGAATGAGTCTTCCCTAGGGAATGCATGTCCCTGATTGCTTAACCTAGACCATTCACCTAACTAGTCCATTCCTTTGACACTAATCATAGTGTAATCTGGAGAGAATGCGTCTTCCCTAGGGAATGACTGTCCGAACCATTTCCTAATGGAAATGATTGTCCTTCACCAACCTCCAAAATGGACCATTCTTCGAAACTGCTCACAACTATGAACTTCTAAATAATGATTGTCTGACGACGCAGACCATTCTACTTGACCACTACTCAGAGTGACTGCTAAGAAGAATGACTATCTTAGATCATTCCCCCACACTAGACAAAAGGGGATTCATTGTCTATGGTACACCAACAATCTATCATACCATTTTTCAAACTAGAAAATGCATGTCCGTAAGAAATCTCGAACGAAATTTTGAACTGGAAAGGAACTGCCCATCCTGGACCATTTTATAAACTCAAAAATGATTGTCCATAAATCAATAACACATTAGTTATCCCTCCCAACTTGGGAGTAATCACTTCCTTTAAAATAAGGAAATTGTCTCCATGAGCCCCGACTTGTCTCTTAAGTATGCAAAATTTTTCATCTTGGACAGAGGCTTTACCAAAATATCTGCTATCTTCTCATGTGTGGAGATATACTGGAGAACCACTTCTCTCTTATGGAATTTATCACGAATAATGTAATGCTTGATCTCAATTGTACTTCGGCCTATCATGGAACACCGGTTTCTCTGAAATATTTACATGGCTCTGATCATTACAATATATCATGGTCGAATTCAACACCTAATTAGATGGTCTAGAAACCCGCTTACGGAACCACATTTCTTATGTACAAGCACCACAAGCTGAAATATACTTTTATTATACAGTGCTGAGTGCAATAGAATTATGTTTCCTGTTAACCCATGGCATCATGACAAATCTCAAAATGAAACATATCAACTAGCACTTCTTCTTTCATCTTCACTCGATAAATCCATGCAACTGTATATCATAAATCAAATGTTCCACAAGGAAAAATATCTGGATGAGTATTTTCCAAATACTTAACGAGCCAATCAATTGTCGATACAAAGATGGGTTTACTAGATTAGAGTTTCTCAAGTTCTTCAGATCTATCATCATGGGAGTTTTCCATGGATTGTAAATCCATCATCCCAGACTTCTGAGTAACCATTCTGATACACTTTCTCTGTCACAGGAAGTGTTCTCCACACTTCTGCTCTATATGAGATACTCTACATCAAGTTGGTTGAATCCATACAAGGTCTGCTTCTATCTTCATACATGTGTCTCTTTCTGGTATACACTTCTTTCTCAATTTTCTTTATTGGGAAGAACAGTCTTTTACATGGATACTGTAAGAGGTATATCTGGTTTACTGGAACTGTTGAAATATTGTAACTGCAAAGTGTATTCTATTTATTATTGAGTCATTATTGAGTATATCAATCCCCTTTTGTGTAATGATAATGTCAGGATTTTTACATGACCAAATCCCCTTTTGCGTATTGGTCAAACCCTAACTATATCATGCAAATTAAGAAGTCGGCCCTAGACCTAATTAAAGTCGTTTTAACCACTAAGTGAACAAGTCGGCCCTGTCCAGAGAAGAGACACCATCGTAGCGCATGCCAACTAATATAAATAAGAGAGGCTCTCGCCTCATACATTCACTCACTCATTCCACTCAACAAGTGCACAAGTTTGGAGATAGTTGCAGTTGGGAGAAGAAGGAAGAGAGAGGCGCATTGCTCGGTGTTGGATATTCTCTAGTGTTTTGGCTTATTGTCTTGTCATTGTATTGGCTATCTATATTAAGAAATTTTTTGTCGGGTTTTGTCCCTGATGATGGTTTCCCAGGATAAATGATGTGTATCTTGTGATTGTGTTTCTCTTAGTGATCCTACCTATGCTATTGTTATCTAGTAAATTGAAAAGAAACTTAATAGTTTCTCTAAAATTAACATGGAATTAGAGCTAAGCTGAAGAGAGCACCTGAAAAGAAACTTAATAGATGCTCTAAAATTAACATTGAATCAGAGCTAAGATGAAGAGAGAACCTTTCACTAGAAAAGAAAAAATGTCATTGTTGCCATACAAGAAAATTTGTCGTACAAGAAAATTAGGGATTTTCATTGAAGAGGAAGTTCATCCTAAAACTCATCAAGGAAGTGCGCCCTAGCCTAGCAAACTTATTGGCAGCTTGAGCACACTTTTCCAGTGGAAAAAACTCTTGGAAATTGAAAACCTAGTTTTCATTGGTACTAGAAAACAAGGAAACTAGAACCAGTACCAGAACTACTAGTCTAGAATTGCGCAAGCTCAATTTCGAGGGGTAAAATTTGGATTTTCAGAAAACTGACTACACCAGGCTACTCGCCTCAGCCAAGTGCACCTCCTCATAAGTTCATATCTAAATTCTCATCACTTTCATTTTTGGTCATTTTCCTAGCTTCAAGTCAAGATGTTTGCAAGCACCAAGCTTGTTGACAAGTTAGAAGGTGTGGATAACTTCCATGCTTGGAAGTATAGGATTTCACTCATTCTTGAAGAGAATGACCTCGCAAGATTCATCAAAGAAAATGTACCAGAACCTTCAGATGCTACAACTAAAGAAAAGTACTAGAAGGACATGGTTAGGGCCAAAATAATCATTACATAATCTATCAAAGATCACTTGATCCCTCAAGTGGCATCTAAAGATACCCCAAAATAAATATTTGGTGCCCTAACCAGATTGTATGAAGGAAGAAAAATTAACTGGAAGATGAACTTGAGAACTCAACTCAAGAATACAAAGATGCAGAAAGGAGAAACAATTCATGAATATTTCTCTT
>JZKD02S0689015.1:0-15287 GCA_000966675.3 Picea glauca
TCATGCAATACAAAGATGAAAACAAGATTAGGTAACTCTACCTTGAATCCTTCGTTTGATGTCGATCCCTTCACTTTCACTCGCTCCTTGACTGCAAGCCTCCTCCCAAAGTTGACCCACATTCACACATGGACAAACAGAGAGCTACAAACATGCATTTCATATACTTATTGTTGGGTTAGATGTGACAATATCATAAAATAAATACACAATTTGAACACATGATATGGTGGGATGAAAAAAGTATTCCTTTTTATATCAATATTCACAAGAGTAAACTTTACAATATGTGATCAACACTGCTCCTCGAAATTGGTCCTGGGCTCCTCTTCCCAATGCACCAACTACTCAAACTCACAATACAACTGTAGGAAATTGGAGCAAAGGGGGGATAAATTTGGGTTGAGTTTCTATACTCTTCTTCTTCTTCTTTAAATGGGACCCCTACCCCTTCTTTTATAGGTAGTTATCCAGTTGAATGATGGGCCATAGGTAGTCAAACAGTTTTAGCAATTTACCGAAACTTTGTTTCCCATCTGCAACTTTCCATTTTTTGTGATTTTGTCAGTATACACGGGCTATAGAAGGCCTAGAAGCATATGGATGTGTGCATACACAAGATGTAGAAGGCCAGGGCACGTGTGTCTCAAAAAAGAGGGCTTTTTAGAAGATATTGGCTCAAGAAAATGGCAACTAGTAGGGCCAGAGGCCAAGTATGCAGGCTGAGTGAAAATTAGGTTTATAACACCTATTAATCATTACTCCAGTCCCAAAGGCCAACACAATAGGAACAGACTCCTATCGATTTATTCCATGCTAATGTATTTAGAGAATAAGTTTTCTTTGAGCACTCTAATTTTTTCAATGTAACAATGCTGGAACCGCGACCCAGCCAATTAAGGCCAGAAGCATGCCACCGACAAAAGGGACGGAAGGGCAGGTGCACACCGATTAGGTGGACCAACCTTTACGACCCAAGATCCAACTACAAGATTTTTAACTGCAACAACTTAAATATACACTATTGGAGCTAGAATTACCATGGATGCTAGCACCAGACTTGCCCTCCAATGGATCCTTGTTAAGGGATTTAGATTGTACTCATTCCAATTGCCAGACTCGATGAGCCCAGTACTGTTATTTATTGTCACTACCTCCCCATGTTAGGATTGGGTAATTTTCATTTATGTTTCCTTCCTTGGATGTGGTAGCCATTTCTCAGGCTCCCTCTCTACAATTGAACCCTAATTCTTCATCACCCATCACCACCATGGTAGGCCTTTATCCTACCATCGAAAGTTGATAGGGAAGAAATTTGAATGAAGCATCACCAAAAAAAGGTTTGTGTGATCCGCCGAGTTATCATGATTGATCTATATGGATATCGGTGGCCACCCACCTTTTCCAACTGGCTCAAAACAATTTTCTGACAATTTTGACAATTTACTATTTTTAGCAGTTTTAACTTTCGGGGTCATTTTGAGGGCCTAAATGAAGGTTTTTCAGGATCGAGCTCCTCAATGATAGCCAAAGGAATAATTGATCCCCAAAAATGAATCTCCTTGATGATACCTTTCCAATGGGATATCACACACCTAAAACAAAGATTGTACGCAAAAGTTATAACCCCAGGAAGTTGATGTACTAACTTACCCAAACAGGGCCCACATGACTTTTAGCACTTCATATACTAGGGTTAGGTTTTTGGATGTCTAGGGTTTTTTGCATTCTTTATTATTGTAAAAATGACTTTAGATCCTCATTGTAACCTTCTTCTTATGAATGCACACTACCGTCACATCTCTTCTCAGAGATAAGCCGCCACTATTCCAGCAAGCTTGTTTCTGCTGCATTTTACAGTTTCAGCTTATTCTGTTATTGAATAGAAAACTAGTTTTATTGTATCTCTACTATTTTGTGTTAAGCACCTATTAATAATCTATATTCATTTTTTTCTACTCATAAATTCTAGATCAGTGGTATCAGAGTGGTCTACTCCTTGTTGTCTTAATGCATGTCCCCAACAAGGTCAGAGTACAAAGAGTTGGGTCTCGAGCTTGTTTCTCTTGAGGAAAGAAGCTCTCACACGCCTAATCGACCTCCCAAGGTAGGAGAAAATAAATATTATGGGACAAGATATCCTTTCAAATTATTGATTGAGGAATCCCTCACGCAAAAGAGGAATGATATGATGTATAGTTTCACGCAAATCCTTCGACGTCTACCAACAGGCGACACATCTTCTTCGAACGGAGGCACTGCCCCCTTCAAGGTACAAATTAACTTTGATATTCCTATATTTGAAGTTAAGATATATGCATATGTTGTAGAGAAGTGGTTGAATATACTAGAAGGGTATTTTTCTATCCATAACTTTTCGAATAAAGAAAAGTTACTTTTGAGCTCCTCAAATCCATTCCCCATGTCAAAGATTGGTGGGAAACTTTCTGTGAGCAAAAGGAAATAGAGGAAACCTCATTATTTTCAATCACAACCACCTGGGAATCCTTCAGGGATGCTATTAAGGAACAATACTACCCTGTCGGAAGTTATGATGACCTGTATACCAAATGGACCACACTGCAACAAGAAAGAGACCAAGCAGTGCCAAATTTCACAAATATCTTCCATACCTTGCACACCAAGTTGGGTATCAAATATTTGGAGCGACATATTATGCTCAAGTATCATAGTGCTCTGCATAGATACATCTAGACTGAAATGGAATTTCTAGACATCTCATCCTTGGGCACAGCCTACCGATATGCCATCAAAATCGAGCAGAAGCTCAAACAAAAGACACGACAATTTGGACTTGGGAACCCCTCACAACAAAAGCCAAGAAAGGGAAGACCCAACCCATCGAACAAAGGATAGATAGAACATGGAAAGTATCAAGACAACTAGTCCAAGCCAAAAGCAAAGAAGGACACCAGATATACAAAGAAAGATACCGGGAAGTGGTGCGACTTCGATAAGAGCCCTTGGCATAACACTGTTGACTCTCACTCAAAGCAGTCATTGGTGGCTGAAGTGAAATCCTCTGAATCAGATGTAGATTATGACTCTGAGCCAGAACTAGAAAGGGGAAGACAAAACATTGATGTGAAACCCACTGCCACCGTTGCTACCACCAAGCTCCAGCCTAGTGAACCAGACAAGCCAGAAGAAGGAGAGCGCCTCTTCCATTCACAAATGTGGGAAAAAGGAACCCTGCTACACTTCATTGTTGATAGTGGTAGCTAGAAGAACCTCATCTCAGCAGAGGTCGTCAAGTGGCTGGCCCTACCAACAATGTCTCACCCACAACCATACACCATTGGATGGATCTGCCAAGGAAGCGATCTTTGCGTCAGCCAATAGTGTTGAATATCGTACGAAATCAAGCCCTTCAAAGACGAGGTATTGTGTGATGTTTCTCCTCTCGAAGTTTGTGATTTTCTTTTGGGCCAACCTTATTTATGGAAACATCATGTTGTATATGAGTCTAGGCCTCGTAGTGTTATTATTACTTTGAATAGGAAATTGTACAGGATACCCGAGGTAGTCCCACCTAGTGCTATTTCCTTGATCTTTGCTAAGCAATGCAGAAAGGTCATCTCTTAGATGAGGAATTTTGTCTTCTTCATGATTCGCTCTCAGAATAAGTGAAAGATCACAGCCACATCCAAGGTCTTTGCAACCGACCTCTCCACACAATAGAAGAAAGTAGATAAGGTCGTGGAAGAATACTCATATATCTTCTCCTCACCTACCGGGGTATCTCTACACTACCAAGTCAAGCACCCCATCGATCTAACCCTTAGTGCACCGCTACCCACTGGGCCAGTCTATCATCACTCTTTTTTAGAGAATGAGGAGATCAAGTGATAGATCTAAGAACTACTCCATAAGGGGCACATCCGCCCAATCTCATCACCTTGCAGGAGCCCAATTGTGCTGGTACAAAGGAAAGATGGAACCTGGCAACTCCGTATTGATTATTGGGCTCTAATCACAGTCAGAAACCGGTACCCGATTCCCCAAATCAATGACCTCCTTGATCAACTCACGGGGGCCAAATACTTTAGTAAGATTGATCTAAAGTCNGAGACATCTGGATGGCCCCAACTATATGAGACAGACCTTGACTTTGCCACCACCTACCAAATGTTGGGTGCAAATGTAGTTGTCGATAATTTCCATCTTCAGGATGGGTTGTTGTATCGTCTAGGCCATATATATGCTCCATCAAGTGAGTGAGTGAAGATGATCTGGGAAGCCCACTACAGTTGGGTGGTAGGACACTTCGGTGTTGAAAAGATAGTGGTGATGCTATAGAAACATTTCTACTAGCCGAAACTTTGATAGGAGGTCAACAAGTATATTAGGTCCTACACTGCTTATGCTATTACCAAACTAACCACTAAGAAATAGGGCCTGTACACCCCTCTTCCTACTCCTGACATGCCATGGGAATCCATATCAATGGACTACATGTTGGGCCTCCCATCCACCAAGAGGGGAAATGACTGTGTTTTTGTGGTTGTTGATTGCTTTTCTAAGATGGCGATTTTGGTTGCCTGCAAGAAGAGAATCATAGCAGAGGCCACTGCCAAGCTCTTCTTTGAACGAGTCTAGGTACATTTTGGAATCCCAAAAACCATTGTCTTAGATCGGTACAGTCAATTTCTCATCACATTCTAGTTGAGCCTCTGGTCACTGCTGGACACCAAGCTCACCAAATCCACGACCTTCCACCCCTAGACAGATGGCCAAACCGAGGTTGTAAATCGAATGATTGTGCATATCCTTCACATGTATAATTCAAATCACTTTCACACATGATATGAGAGCCTTCCCTATGTCCAACATAGATACAACCGAGCCCTACATAGCTCAATCGACCACAACCCCTTTCAAGTGGAGTTTGGATTCCAACCATTGGGACACATAGATGTTGCACTTCCCCTTGCAGTCACCTCGACTGACTCATCTTTTGCTCCAACTGAAGCTGAAAAAGCCACCTAGTTCATTGAGCAGATTCATCACATCCACCAATAGGTTTAGGATATCCTACAGAAGTCCAATGACAAGTACAAACAACGCCATGATCAACATCGGGTGCCACATAAGTTTCAGGTGGGCGACAAAGTTTGGTTGCACTTGCAGAAAGAATGCCATACAGGACCCCATCAGAAGCTTCACCCACTCTGTTATGGTCCGTACACTATCACCAAGGCCATGGGGGATAATTCTTTTGAGCTCAACATTCCTCCTTTCCTTGGTCTGCACCCATTGTTCAATGTGGATCTCGTTCACCCTTATTTCAAACCATTATTGGACACCTCAGAAGTAACAAAACAACGGACACCAACAGAGATCAACCCCGAATGCCTGCAATAGGCATCCAATGATCATATTGTGGAAAAATATATCAAGGGCACTTGACAACAAAGGATCCATCTTTATCGAGTCGTCAAAGCAGGGCAACTCCTGCACCAAGGCAAGTGGCTCACCCCGGGCCAAATTCAGCAGAAACTTCCTCATCTGATGGGGGACCTCAATGAAATGGATACCATTGCTTCATAAGGGGGGATTATTGATCCATATTGATATCGGTGGCCACCCACCTTTTCCAACTGGCTCAAAACAATTTTCTGACAATTTTGGCAATTTACTATTTTTAGCAGTTTTAACTTCCGGGGCCATTTTAAGGGCCTAAATGAAGGTTTTTCTATATCTAGATCCTCAATGATAGATTAAGGAATAATTGAGCCCCCAAAATTAATATCCTCGATGATACCTTTCCAACAGGCTATCACACACCTAAAACGGAGATCGTATGCAAAAGTTACGACCCTGGGAAGTTGATGTACTAACTTACCCAAACGGGGCCCACATGACTTTTGGCGCTTCATCTCCTAGGGTTAGGTTTCTAGATGTCTAGGGTTTTTGGCATTGCTTATTGTAAAAAGTCCTTCAGATCCTCATTGTAACCTGCTTCTTGTGAATGCACATTGTTGTCACATCTCTTCTCAGAGATAAGCCACCACCATTCCAGCAAGCTTATTTCCATTGTATTTTACAGTTTCAACTTATTCCGTTATTGAATATAAAACCAATTTTACTTTATCTCTGCTATTTTGTGTTAATCACCTGTTAATAATATGTATTCATTTCGTTCTTCTCATAAAATCCAGATCAATGATTCACCAGAGAAGCAGGCAAGCCTGCACTTGCCTTTTATCTGACAAATGCATCCCTTCCAAAGAGTCAAGACTTGGTGCACGTATTAGCTCTAGAATTACTACAATTATTTGAGTAGTAGGGTACCATCAAAGAAACTATAACTGATTTAATGAGCCATCCGTAGTTTCACAGTTTGAATTAGTTCATACTTAGACATGCATGGATTAATCTTTGATACAAGCATATGACTACTGGCATGATCAACTAAGTAACACCCTAGCACCTCAAAAGGCATCCAAATACTCTCCATACGAAGAACATTGTGAACACCCATCGAGTCGGGGAGTTTTCAATAGAAAAAACCATGTTAGTTTTTATACCTTGCCCTTGAGGGATCGAGAAATAGGAGGACGTGCACAAACAAGACAAGGATAGAAAGGATATGCCCTCATGGAGCCTCGAAACAACCAAATCAGAGAGAATAATAGGGAAATGATGAAAGCCTCCAAACTTCCAAACAACACATCAATGTGTCCTCGGGATCCACGACACTAGTCCAATACCAACATCAAAGTGGTGTTGCCCATTGAAACGTCCCCTACGACCACATTAACTCGTATAAAAAAGAAGGTGAAAACATCTCCCAACTCGACTCTCTCCTCCTTTCTCAACTTTCAATCCATGAAGTGGGTTCAACCGAGAACAAAGAGCGCTCCTGACATGGGCTCAAAACAACTGCAATAGAAAGAAGAAGAGGGGACAATGAACCCTCCAACCTTACAAACAATGAATCAAGGTTTCCTCAGGATCCACGACATTAGTCCAATACCAACATCAATGTGGTGTTGCCCATCGAAATGACCCCTTGACCACCTTAACCCATAGACAAAGGAAGGTGATAACATCCCCTAACCCCACTCCCTCCTCCTTTCTCAACTTTCGATCCACAAAGTGGGTTCAAAAAAGAACAAAGAGCGCTCTCGACATGGGCTGGAAACAACTGCAACATAAAGAAGAAAATGGGATAGTGAACCCTCCAACCTTTCGAACAACACTTCAAGGTATCCTCGGGATCCATGACACTAGTCCAATACAAGCGACAATGTAGTGTTGCCTACCGAAATGGCCTCTACGACCACCTTAATCCGTAGACAAAAGAAGGTGAGAATGTCCCCCAACCCCACTCCCTCCTCCTTTCTCAACTTTTGGTCCACGAAGTGGGTTCAACTAAGATCAAATAGCACTCCCAACATGGGCTTGAAACAACTGCAACAAAAATAAGAAGAGGGGATTGTAAACACTCCAACCTTCCAAACAATGCATCAAGGTGTCCTCGGGATCAATGCCACTAGTCTAGTACTAGCGTCAATGTGGTGTTGCCCACCAAAACGGCCCTTACGAACACCTTAACCCGTATACAAAACAAGGTGAGAAAGTTCCCCAACCCCACTCCCTCCTCCTTTCCCAACTTTCGGTCCATGAAGTGGGTTCAACTAAGAATAAAGAGCTCTCGACATGGGCTCGAAACAACCGAAACAAAAAGAAGAAGAGGGGACAGTGAATCCTCTAGCCTTCCAAACAACGCATCAAGGTGTCCTTGGGATCCATGACACTAGTCCAATACCAACGACAATGTGGTGTTGCCCGCCTAAATGACCCCTACAAACACCTTAATACATCAACAAAAGAAGTTGATAACATCCCCAACTGCACTCCCTCCTCCTTTCTCAATTTTCAGTCCACAAAGTGTGATTAGTCAAGAAAAAAGGACGCTCCCGACATGGGCTCGAAACAACCACAATAGAAATAAGAATAGCGGACAATGAACCATCCAAACTTTTGAACAACGCATTAAGGTGTCCTCAGGATCCGCGATGCTAGTCCATGACCAATGGAAATGTGGTGTTGCCTGCCTAAATGGCCCCTGGGACCACCTTAATCCAAAGATGAAATAAGGTGAGAATGTCCCTGAGCTCCCCTCCTCCACTTTTTCTCCCACATAGCGGGATCACCAATGAATGCTCCTGGCAAGGGTCGAAACAACCAAAACATAGAGGAAGAGGGACGGAACAGTGAAACCCTCCAACCTTCCAAACTACACATCGAGGTGTCCTTAGGATCCATGTAGCTAGTCCTCAACAAGCGACAATGTGGTGTTTCCCACCTAAATGGCCCCTACGGAAAACCTTAATGCATAGACAATGCATGGACCAAAATAAGGTGGAAACATCCCCGAAACCTCCATCCCCTTTTTCCATACAAGATGCAAGTGAAAAACCAACAAATGCGGACAAAAGCAGGCCACATTAATAATAAGCCTCAAAGCCAATGTAGCCAAAGGGGACATGCATGTTAAAGGAATGCACACTCATAAGCTTTAACCCCAAAAGGAGGCATTCCTCACACTGCCCAATAAAAAAGTGAGCACAGGAAAATACTTCAGGAGGGTAAATGTTCCCAACCCAAGAGTGTGCATCTCCTTCAACAATGCCAACATGGAAAGAGTACAAGAAGAACAAATTGACACCCTAGAGTGCCAATAAATGAAAAGGCAAATCCCTCTCGGGGAGCCACAACAATCCCTCAAACTCCATGTACATAGAATGGAAAAGGGTTTTGCTTACAAGTGCCTCCCACAACAAGCATTGACAACATTACCTCTCATGTGTTATTGAGCAGAGATGAAAAAAAATTGGATGTCGACCACCCTACAAATGACCCAAGGACAATCTTCAAGCAGACCCAACAACCAACTTGTTTCTTGCACCACCTTTCGCACGAATGGAAAACCTCCAGCATCAACAAATAAAACACAATACATCAACATTGGCTTCATGAAGCCAAAAACACAATGGGACTGGACAAACGAAAACCACAAGAAATCACATCATCCACAAAGGATCTCAATGACTCAAATGTAGCCTATATACTGGATCCTGCAACCATCCAAGGATCCCACAACACAACTCATGCATTACCAAGAATTTTCCCAAGGAATACAAATACAAAGTCATGCAAGGGAGCCACAACAATTGGCTAAACTCCACAACGAGTGGAGAAGAGTGATATTTCAAATCGCCTCCCAATATGAGCTTTCACTACACTTACCACCCATGTGCTACCGAGCGACATGATAACAAGCCAAGAACTGAACAACCTTGCAAATGGCCCTAGGCCAATCTTCAAGTGGACCCAGTAGGTAACTCCTTTTTATCACCACATCACCCCTCCCACAGAATGCTGAATCCCACAAAATCGAAGAGCCTACAACACAATTCATGTGTTACCAAGAATTTTTCTAATCCATGCAAGGGATCCACAACGATCACTCAAACTCCATGACAAGCGGATAAAATTGCTCTTTCAAAGTGCCTCCCAATATGAGCTTCCTTATGCTTACCTCTCATGTGCTATTGAGGGACATGATAACAAGCCAAGATTCAACCAACCATGGAAATGGCCCTAGGACAATATTCAAGTGGACCCAACATGCAACTCATTTTTATCACATCACCCCTTGCACGAAATTCTGAATCCAGCAAAACCAAAGAATCCAACAAAACACAACTCATGTGCTACCAAGAAATTTTCAAAGGCATACAAATGCAAAGCCCCCTACAAGGAAGCCACAACAATCACCCAAACTCCATCGTGAGTGGAGAAGAGTTATCTTTGAAAGTGCCTCCCAAGATGAGCTTCGCTACAATTACTTCTCATGTGCTACCAAGAAACATGATAACAAGCCCTACAAATGGCCCTAGACCAATCTTCAAGTGGACCTGGTAGGTAGCTCCTTTTTATCACATCACCCCTTGCATGAAATGCCAAAATCCAACAAAACCAAAGGGCTTGCGACACACCTCATGTGATACTAAGAATTTTTCTAAGACATACAACAAATGCAAGGTCGCACAAGGGAGCCACAACAATCACTCTATCTCCACCATGAGTGGAGAAGATTTCTATTTCAAAGAACCTCCCAAGACGAGNCGAAATGGCCTCTACGACCACCTTAATCCGTAGACAAAAGAAGGTGAGAATGTCCCCCAACCCCACTCCCTCCTCCTTTCTCAACTTTTGGTCCACGAAGTGGGTTCAACTAAGATCAAATAGCACTCCCAACATGGGCTTGAAACAACTGCAACAAAAATAAGAAGAGGGGATTGTAAACACTCCAACCTTCCAAACAATGCATCAAGGTGTCCTCGGGATCAATGCCACTAGTCTAGTACTAGCGTCAATGTGGTGTTGCCCACCAAAACGGCCCTTACGAACACCTTAACCCGTATACAAAACAAGGTGAGAAAGTTCCCCAACCCCACTCCCTCCTCCTTTCCCAACTTTCGGTCCATGAAGTGGGTTCAACTAAGAATAAAGAGCTCTCGACATGGGCTCGAAACAACCGAAACAAAAAGAAGAAGAGGGGACAGTGAATCCTCTAGCCTTCCAAACAACGCATCAAGGTGTCCTTGGGATCCATGACACTAGTCCAATACCAACGACAATGTGGTGTTGCCCGCCTAAATGACCCCTACAAACACCTTAATACATCAACAAAAGAAGTTGATAACATCCCCAACTGCACTCCCTCCTCCTTTCTCAATTTTCAGTCCACAAAGTGTGATTAGTCAAGAAAAAAGGACGCTCCCGACATGGGCTCGAAACAACCACAATAGAAATAAGAATAGCGGACAATGAACCATCCAAACTTTTGAACAACGCATTAAGGTGTCCTCAGGATCCGCGATGCTAGTCCATGACCAATGGAAATGTGGTGTTGCCTGCCTAAATGGCCCCTGGGACCACCTTAATCCAAAGATGAAATAAGGTGAGAATGTCCCTGAGCTCCCCTCCTCCACTTTTTCTCCCACATAGCGGGATCACCAATGAATGCTCCTGGCAAGGGTCGAAACAACCAAAACATAGAGGAAGAGGGACGGAACAGTGAAACCCTCCAACCTTCCAAACTACACATCGAGGTGTCCTTAGGATCCATGTAGCTAGTCCTCAACAAGCGACAATGTGGTGTTTCCCACCTAAATGGCCCCTACGGAAAACCTTAATGCATAGACAATGCATGGACCAAAATAAGGTGGAAACATCCCCGAAACCTCCATCCCCTTTTTCCATACAAGATGCAAGTGAAAAACCAACAAATGCGGACAAAAGCAGGCCACATTAATAATAAGCCTCAAAGCCAATGTAGCCAAAGGGGACATGCATGTTAAAGGAATGCACACTCATAAGCTTTAACCCCAAAAGGAGGCATTCCTCACACTGCCCAATAAAAAAGTGAGCACAGGAAAATACTTCAGGAGGGTAAATGTTCCCAACCCAAGAGTGTGCATCTCCTTCAACAATGCCAACATGGAAAGAGTACAAGAAGAACAAATTGACACCCTAGAGTGCCAATAAATGAAAAGGCAAATCCCTCTCGGGGAGCCACAACAATCCCTCAAACTCCATGTACATAGAATGGAAAAGGGTTTTGCTTACAAGTGCCTCCCACAACAAGCATTGACAACATTACCTCTCATGTGTTATTGAGCAGAGATGAAAAAAAATTGGATGTCGACCACCCTACAAATGACCCAAGGACAATCTTCAAGCAGACCCAACAACCAACTTGTTTCTTGCACCACCTTTCGCACGAATGGAAAACCTCCAGCATCAACAAATAAAACACAATACATCAACATTGGCTTCATGAAGCCAAAAACACAATGGGACTGGACAAACGAAAACCACAAGAAATCACATCATCCACAAAGGATCTCAATGACTCAAATGTAGCCTATATACTGGATCTTGCAACCATCCAAGGACCCCACAACACAACTCATGCATTACCAAGAATTTTCCCAAGGAATACAAATACAAAGTCATGCAAGGGAGCCACAACAATTGCCTAAACTCCACAACGAGTGGATAAGAGTGATATTTCAAATCGCCTCCCAATATGAGATTTCACTACACTTACCACCCATGTTCTACCGAGCGACATGATAACAAGCCAATAACCGAACAACCTTGCAAATGGCCCTAGGCCAATCTTCAAGTGGACCTAGTAGGTAACTCCTTTTTATCACCACATCACCCCTCCCACAGAATGTCGAATCCCACAAAATCGAAGAGCCTACAACACAATTCATGTGTTACCAAGAATTTTTCTAATCCATGCAAACACAAATCCATGCAAGGGATCCACAACGATCACTCAAACTCCATGACAAACAGATAAAATTTCTCTTTCAAAGTGCCTCCCAAGATGAGCTTCTTTATGCTTACCTCTCATGTGCTATTGAGGGACATGATAACAAGCCGAGATTCAACCAACCATGGAAATGGCCCTAGGACAATATTCAAGTGGACCCAACATGCAACTCATTTTTATCACATCACCCCTTGCACAAAATTCTGAATCCAGCAAAACCAAAGAATCCAACAAAACACAACTCATGTGCTACCAAGAAATTTTCAAAGGCATACAAATGCAAAGCCCCCTACAAGGAAGCCACAAAAATCACCCAAACTCCATCGTGAGTGGAGAAGAGTTATCTTTGAAAGTGCCTCCCAAGATGAGCTTTGCTACAATTACTGCTCATGTGCTACCAAGAAACATGATAACAAGCCCTACAAATGGCCCTAGACCAATCTTCAAGTGGACCCGGTAGGTAGCTCCTTTTTATCACATCACCCCTTGCATGAAATGCCAAAATCCAACAAAACCAAAGGGCTTGCGACACACCTCCTGTGATACTAAGAATTTTTCTAAGCCATACAATAGATGCAAGGTCGCACAAGGGAGCCACAACAATCACTCGATCTCCACCATGAGTGGAGAAGATTTCTATTTCAAAGAACCTCCCAAGACGAGCTTTTCTACACTTACCTCTCATGTGCTACCGAGCAACATGATAATAACAAGCCGAGAACTAACCAACCTTGCAAATGGCATTAGGAAAAATTTTCAGGTGGACCCAATAGACAACACCTTTTTATTTAATCACCCCTCAGACAAAATGCCAAATCCAACAAAACCGAAGGGCCTGTGACACAACTCATGTGCTACCAAGAATTTTTTTCTAAGACATATAAAAATAGATGCAAGTCCTCGCATGGAAGCCACAACAATCACTCAAACTCCATGACAAGTTAAAAAGAGTTCTCTTTCAAAGCACCTCCCAAGATGAGCTTTTCCACACTTACCACTCATGCACTACCGAGAAATGTGATAACAAGCCGAGAATTGACCAACCCTGCAAATGGCCCTAGGCCAATCTTTGGGTGGACCCAACAGGAATCTCTTTTTTATCACATCACGCCTCATAAGAAATTCCAAATCCAACAAAACAAAAGAGCCAACAATGCAACTCGCATGTTACCAAGAATTTTTCAAATGCAAGGGGCCCTACAAGCAAGGAAGCCACAACGATCACCCAAACTCGAGGATGAGTGGAGAATATTTCTCTTTCAAAGTTCCTCCCAAGATGGAGCTTCACTACGCTTACTGCTCATGTGCTACTGAGCAACATGATAACAAGTCGAAAATCAACCAACCATGCAAATGGCCCTAGACCAAATCTTCAAGTGGACCTAGTAGGAAACTCCTTTTTAACACATCACCCCTTGCACGAAATGTCGAATCCAACAAAGCATAACTGAGGAGTCAGGGACATGACTCATGTGGGGGAAAAACTTAGGGTTTCCCAAAGGCAAGTTGTCAAGAGGGGGTGCCCACATGAGGAATCATAACGAAAGCAAGGTAGAGCACACAAAGGCAAGGCAAGTTGGCAAGAGGGGCACCTGAATGAAGAAAACCCAAGAGACAGCGACACAGGTGTGGTGGAAAAAAAAGTTGGGGTTTCCCGAATGCAAGGTAAACTTGGGGTTTCCATAGGGGAAATGCAAGGCAAGTTGGCAAGAGGGGTGCCCAAAGACAAGAGGATCACCCAACCAACAAAACTGAAAGAGCTAGTGACACAGGTGTGGTGGGAAAAAAAACTTGGGGTTTCCCGAATGCAAGGGAAAATTGGGGTTTCCAAAGGCAATGCAAGGAAAGCTAGCAAGAGGGGCACCCAAAGGCAAGATGAGAACCCAACCAACAAAACCAAAAGAGCCAGCGATGCAGGTGTGGTGGGAATAAAAACTTGGGGTTTCCAGAGGCAATGCAAGGCAAGTTGGCAATATGGGCACCCAAAGGCAAGAGGAGTGCCCAACAAACAAAATCGAAAGAGCCAATGACACAGGTGTGGTGGGAAAAATAAATTGGGGTTTCCCGAATGCAAGGAAAACTTGGGGTTTTCAGAGGCAATGCACGACAAGTTGGAAAGAGGGGTGTGCAAATGAAAAATCTTAGTTGGCAAGAGGAGCTCCCAACCAACATAACTGAAAGATCCAGTGACACAGTTGCGGTGAGAAAAACAAATCAGGGTTTCGAGAAGCATTTAAAGGAAATAGGGGTGCCAAACCAACAAAACCGAAAGAACCGAAGGAACATGTGTGGTGGGAAAAATAACTTGGGGTTTCCAAAAGAAATGCATGGCAAGTTGTTGGTTGTGGAGCCTGATTATCTTCCTGATTCAGAGGTCTTGTGTTTTTCATCCATGTTTATACCCCCCCAGAAGTATGTACACTCTTCCACGCGGGGGAGTGAAGACAGGGGGCACCCACTCTGCGGCAATGTATATTGCTGCTACAGAGGCTAGTAAAGAGATGATTTGGTTACAAAGGTTTATGGAGGAATTGGGAAATAAGCAGGAGAATAACAGGTTGTAATGTGACAGTGAGAGTGCCATTAATCTTGCAAAGAACTCATCCTTCCATTCAAAGACTAAGAATATACAGTTGAGGTACCACTTCATACGATCCACCTTGGAAGATGGACATTTGAAGTTGGAAAAGATACACATTAGCCAGAATCCTGCAGACATGTTAACAAAGGGAGTAACCAGAGAGAAACTGAGTTCCTTCTCAGTTTCAGTTGGTCTTCAAGAATGAGTATGAAGATGAGAAATTTTCCAGGTCCAAGAAGGTTTAGAATCTAGCATATACAACAATGGTGGAGTTGTTGAGATCAGTCTCCAAGTGGGAGATTGTTGGTTGTGGAGCCTGGT